>PVIW01014480.1:0-23247 GCA_004026585.1 Noctilio leporinus
TTTAGGATTCTCTCTTTGTCTTTGAAATTCGCCATTTTAATAATAATGTGCCTTGGTGTTGGTCTGTTTGGGTTGATCCTCATTGGGACCCTCTGTGCTTCCTGAACTGGATTCATGTTTTCACTCATCATGTTAGGGAAATTTTCTATCATGACTTTTTTGAACAGGTTTTCCATTCCTTGTTTCTCTTCTCATTCTGGTATCCCTATGATTCGGACGTTGTTATGTTTCATGTTGTCCTGCAGCTCTCTTAACCCCTCTTCAGTCTTGTTCAGCCTTTTTTGATTCTCTTGTACTGTCTTGGAGTATTTGTCTATGTTATCCTCCAACTCGCTGATCCGGTCCTCTGCTTCCTCTAGTCTACTGTTGATTCCTTCTACTGTATTCTTCAATTCAGAAATTGTATTCTTCATTTCCTCCTGGCACTTATTGATAGTTTCCATGTCCTTTTTCATGCTGTTGTAGTTCTCAGTAAGTTCCTTGTAACTTCCCTGGAGTTCTTTGTCATTTCCCTGCAGTTCTTTGTCATTTCCCTGGAGTTCTTTGTAATTTCCCTGGAGTTCTTTGTAGTTCTCCTGGAGTTGTTTACAGTTTTCTTTGATGTGGCTGAGCTCACTGAGCTTCTGTATCATCATTCTTTTGAATTCCTTATCTGATATTCCTGGTGCCTCTGTTTCATTCTGTGTTCTTTCTGGGGATTCTTCCTTTCCTTTTTGTGATGGACTGATTCTTTTTTTCCCCATTTTGGATGCCTGTTCTTGCTTGCTCTTTATTTATTTATTTATTTTTGTTCTTTCCTTGGGTTAACCTGCTTTGCTTCCTTGCCTTAGTTGGGAACCCTTCTGTGATAGGAGATTTGTGGAGTTCAATGTTGCTGTCTCCCAGATTTTCTCCATTTGCTGTTCTTGGTGTGTCCTTTATTTGGTCTGTCTGGTTGTATTCTGGGCCTGCGGGCTTTTAGCAGAAACAAAAATAAAAAACATAAAACAAAAACAAAAACTAACAAACAAAAATAACCAATAACAAAATACCAAACCAAACCAAACCAAACAAACAAACAAAAAATAATAAGAAGTAAGGGTTTAGATGGCTGTTTACCCTTAATAATCCCTGACTGGTCCAGATGGAGCCTCAACCTGAGGGCTTTTAGCAGAGAGAAAAAAAAGAAAGAAACAAAGGGAGAAAGTCACAAGGGAAAGAGAAATCAATATTAATAAATAAAAGGTTTAGATTTCTGTTCACCCTTTATGGTCTCTGTTTGGTCCTAGTGGAGCTAGGACCAGTGGGTTTTGTCAGGGAGAAAAGAAAGGAGAAAAAGAAAGAAAGAAAGAAAGAAAGAAAGAAAGAAAGAAAGAAAGAAAGAAAGAAAGAAAGAAAGAAAGAAAGAAAGAGAGAAAGAAAGAAAGAAAGAAAGAAAGAAAGAAAGAAAGAAAGAAAGAAAGAAAGAAAGAAAGAAAGAAGAAAAAAAGGATGGGGGGAGAAAGTCACAAGACAAAGAGAAATCAATAGTAATAAAGAAAGGTTTTAGTTGTGTGTTCCCCCTTTATGATTTCTGATTGGTCCAGGTGGAGCCAGAACCTGTGGGCTTTACCAGGAAGAAAATGAAAAGAAAAATAAAAAATAAAAAAAAAAAAGAGGAAGGAAGAAAAGAATAAAGAAAGGGTTTAGAAAGGCTGGGGAAGGGAGGAATACTTAGATTGAGGACTGGGAATGCGTTATAGCCACAGAGTGAATAGACTTTAATTCGAGAGTAGGGGAGGGTCTTGGGTATTTAGGTGGATTGAGGTATGGGGGGATTAAGAATATGTGAGGAGTAACTCTTGCAAAGGATATGTTGGGATTTAATAGTTCATATTGCTCTCAGTATAATTCAGGTGCTTGAGATTAGCAGCAATCCCTTTCCTGAGTCTGCCTCTTTTTCTTGGTCAGGACTTTACAGTCTATAGTCTATATTCTAGCAGGTCTTGGTGCATGGCAGGGTCTCTGATTGTCACAGTAGGGCTGATTCTGAGTGTCTGCCCCCAGGTAGGCTGGGCCTTCAGCAGCCTGGCTGGGTTTTAGGGCTGCCGGTGTTCTGGAGCCCGCAGGGAATCCCCTCCCACTCCTGGTGGAGGTTCCTGCCCAGGACGAGCACCCAGCACTTCTGCAGGGCAGCCCGCAACTTGGCTGGTCCCTGTGATGACTGGCCCCACCCCCGCAGTTTCGGGAGGAGGCCAGGCCTGTCAGTCAACACTGTCCGGGGGCGCCTACACTGTCCCGCCCATCCGGGGCGGGCACCATGCCTCCAAGCCAACCAGCTCTCCTCGGAGTCCTTTACGTGGCCTCTGTGATGAGCCCCTCCATGGCGTGGGCGGTGCGGCCTTTGTCTCCAGCAATGTCGGGTAAATTACCCCTGCCACTAGTTCTGGCTCGCGGGCTTGCTGTTTGGAGTTTCCCGCGGAGCTTGGGGGCCTGTGTGGGTGCGCAGGGCTGGGCCTCCCCCCTCGCAGGGGCTTCTAGCTGCTGTTTCCCTGGTGGCCCAGCAGCTCCGTTTTTGGCCCTCTGGCCGCCCTGCTGGTGCACTTCCCACTCCCCCACTCCGGCTTCCTGCAGGACTCTTCTCCTCACCCTCTAGCCCTGTGAGGAGCCTCCTCTCCCTGTTGCCAGAGTCTCTCACACAGTCCCTCCCCTGCAAGAGTTCAATTCCGCGTTCCTACGGCATTTGCCCTCGCCGCCCACACTTCACTGTTGAGACTTCCAGTCACCAGGGAGCCCGGAACTGGCCCCAGTCAAACGCGCCCCTCTGGGCAGAGCTTGCCCCTGCCCAGAGCCGACCTCAGCCCGCCAGCCGGTTGGTTGGGAACGCCTCACCTACTGTCCTGCTGGCTTCCTCTGCCTCTGGGCTGTGCTCCCCTGTGTCCAGATGCTGCCCGTTCCACTCCCTAGGGTCCTGAAGACGTCTCATGCTCCCTATCCTGTCCTCTAGCTGCTTTGGTACTCGAGAATACCATCAGCACTGCTCTCTACTCTGTCGCCATCTTCCCTCCAGCTGCTTTTTAAAATTAAATTAATTTATTGTATTACATTCATCCCATTTTTTTCCCATTGCTCTCTCCCTTGCCCCACCCACCCTATCCCCTCTTTTGCAGTAAATCCCCACATATTGTCCAGGTTCATGGGTCATTTACAGTAGTTCATTAACTAAACTCCTTCTCTGCTTTTCCCCATTTTCCCCCTTATCCTCTCCCCTCTGAACACCATCAGTCTGTTCCTTGTTCCCATGCCTCTGGTTCTATTTTCCTTTTCTGTTTGTTTTGTTCATTAGTGTCCTATATTAGGTGAAATCATATGATATTTGTTTTTCACTGCCTGGCTTATTTCACTAAGTATAATACTCCCCAGGTCCCTCCATGCTGTTACAAAAGGTAGAAGTTTCTTCTTTCTTTCTACTACATAGTATTCCATTGTGTAAGTTTACCACAGTTTTGTGAACCATTCTCCCACTGATGGGCACTAAGGCTGTTTCCAGCACTTGGCTATTGTAAATAGCACTGCTATGAACACAGGGGTGCATGGGTTCTCCTTAATTGGTGTTTCAGGATTCTTTGGGCATAATCCCAGCAGTGGAATCACTGGATCAAAAGGCAGTTCCATTTTTAGTTTTCTGAGGAAATTTCATGTTTGCTGTAGTGGCTACACCAGTCTGCATTCCCACCAACAGTACTCTAGGGTTCCCTTTTATCCACATTCTCCTTAGCACTTGTTTTTTGATTTGTGAATTATGGCCATTCTGACAGGTGTGAGGTGATATCACATTGTAGTTTCAATTTGCATCTCTCTAATGGCTAGTAATGTTGAGCATTCTTTCATATGCCTATGGGCCCTTTGTATGTCCTCCTCAGAGAAGTGTCTCTTCAGGTGTTGTCCTTTTTTTTAATAATTTTTTTTTAAGATTTTATTTCACTATTTTTAGAAAGACAGGGAAGGGAGATAGGCAGAGGGAGAGATACATCAATGTATGGTTGCTTTTCACCTGCCTCCAGCCACAGACCTGACTGGAGACCTGGTTTGCAACCTGCTTATGTGCCCTGGCTGGGGTATTGAACCTGCAACCTTTGGGTTCGCAGGCTGGCGCCTTATCCACTGTGCTACCATCCAGGGCTGTTGTGCTTTTTTTATTTCACAATATATGAACCATCTTAGTGAATTCTAGGCACTTAAAAATACACACACAAACTGCTATTATTGAGCATAATGTTCTATATATGTCAATTAGGTTATTTTGGCTGAATGTGTTGTTCAATTCTTCTGTGTATTTTCTGTTCAATATTTCTATAAATTGGTGTAAGTGGATTGAATAGGCCTTCACCCATGATTGTGGGTGTGTTTATTTCTCTTCTCTGCTCCATCAGGGTTTTTTGTTTTTGGTTGTTTTTGGGTTTTTGTTGTTGTTGTTTTGTATTTCAAGGCTTTGTAATACAAAATATCTAGGGATGTAGATATGATAAAACTGTTATATGAGAGGAAAAATGATTAAGTTGACTAAAGTATCGATAATTTTCAAGGGTGCAAAGGATTAGCAAAGATAGTGGGGATACAAGAGAGAAAAACAACTTATCTTCTCTATAGAAATAGAGGAGGGGGAAAATCAGAATGCCTCAAGTGCAAGTGAACAGTATAAGCCTGTATATATAGTTGTTCCTTCTACCTCCCTGTCCTCCCTCAATGAGAACTGATTGGTCAAGGTAGAAAGAAGACAAGTGTGTTTTATTAGCAGAAAAAAAGAAGGTGTAGCATCTAGTAGTGAACACAAAAAATCTTTTAAGAGGCTGGAAAGGGGAAGAATACTTAGAGTGAGGATTGGGAATGAGTCATAGCAGGAGAGAAAGTAGACTTTAAAACAAGAGTAGGAGGAGGATCTTGGGTAGTTAAATGAATTGAGAAAAATATGAAAATTGAGATACACTATGATATAAACACTATTTACTTAAAATTCACTAATTGTGAGGGTTGGAAGTAACTTTTGAAAGGATATGTTAGGGGTTAATAATTCATGTAGCTCTCAATGTAACTCAGGTGCTTGAGATTAGCAGTGATCCATTTTCTGAGTCTGCCTCTTTTTCTTGGTCAAGTCTCTGCAAGCTGTGTGGTCTTGGAATGGCAGAGTCTATTGCCATTTACAGTCAGGGATGGCTCTGAGTGCCATGCCGAAGGTATGCTGAGCCTCCAGTAGCCAAGCTGGTTTTCTGCACTGCCGGTGTTTGGGGGCCCTCACTTCACAGGCTGGTTCTGTGGAGAGCCCTGCAGCCTGTTGTTTGCACAGGCAATGGCTACCCCTCCCACAATGGCTCTTTGCAGAGCTTTCTGCCAGCTGTGATGGCACTTGCACAGTCTCCATGCTGCATTGCTGTGGGAGCTTGTGTAATACTGTGTGGAAGGGGGCCTCCCTTCTCCCTGGGGCTCCAAGCTGCTATCTCTCCAGGTGGCTTGGCCACACAGTTTTCCACTTTCCCACTGCTAGGGTCAGTGCACTCCCTCCTTCTCTCCTCCTCCAGACCAGAGATGGTCTGGCCCTGGTAGCCAAGCTTCCTCTCTCTCAGCCTCCAGCCTCTGGAGCATGGCTCTCACACAGTCTCTTCCCTGTTGGAGTTCAATTCCTCAACCCTTCTGAATTTGCACTTATGGTCCACATTTTACTGTTCAAATTTCTAGTCACTGGGGAGCCTGAAGCTATCTTCATTCAGTCAGAGCCACTTTTCTGGGCAGAGCTACTACTGCCCAGAGCTGACCTCAGCCCACTGGCCCTTCCAGCTCTGCAACTGTCTCACCAATTCTCCTTTAGATCTTTGCAGCCTCTGGCCTGTGCACCTCAGAATCCAGACACTTATGGCTCCAAATCTCAGGGACTTGCAGCTGTCTCATGGTCCTTACCCTATCCTCCAGCTACTCAGGTGCTTGAGAATGCTGTCAGCACTGCCCTCTACTCTGCCGCCATCTTTCTACTCCTGCCTTAATATCTTTACATCCTTATTAACACTGGCTTATTTGCAATTTAAAGTGTGATTGAGGGTGGGGTTGCTTTTGTGGGTATGGGTTTCTTGCCTGGGTTTGTGGCTTTGTTTTAGCAGCAGCTCAACAGCAGTATACAGGATTTGGTGTGTGAAGTGACTCAGTCAGCTAGCCAGAGGGAAGGACCTACCAAAGATCTACATGACAACAAAACCAAAATACAATTAGATAACTCACATAAATGGCATAAAGGGTATCCCAAAAGTATCAAATTCATGAAATCAAGGAGACTGCATTATTGAATTTCACATAAATTCTTCCAAAGAAGTTCACACCATAAAGTCAGGGAGTCAAAACAGATAAATCTCAGAAGTAGAAACAAACAGGAAGAGTCACCTAAAATGGGGAGAAAAAGAAACAACATCCCATTAAAAGAAAAGGAGAAAACCCTAGAAAAACTTCTGAATGAAATATAGGTAAAAAGAAACTATCAGATATGGAATTCAAAATAAGCCTTGACTGGTGTGTCTCAGTGGATTGAACACTGGCTTGTGAACCCAAAGGTCACTGTTTGATTCCCATCAGGGCACAGGATGCAAGCCAGGTCCCCAGTTGGAAGCAGGTGAAAGGCAACAATACATTGATATTTCCTTCCCTTCCTTTCTCTCTCCCTTCCCCTCTCTCTAAAAATAATGAATAAAATCTTTTAAAAGATAGTGCTTATATGGAAGCTCAATGAGCTCAGAATACTCAAAGAAAACTGCAAAGAACTCCAGAGAGGCTACAATAAACTACTGAAAACTAAACCAGCATTAAAAAGGACATAGAAACTATCAATATGAACCAGGAGTAAATAAAGAATACAATTCGCAAATTGAAGAAAACATTAGGAGAAATCAAAAACAGGCTCAATGAAGCTGAGGGTTGGAGCGGCAAGTGGAGGACAACATAAATATCTTTCAAGACAGTGCAACAAAACATAAAAAGATTGAAAAAAATGAAGGGGTTTTAATAGAGCTGCAGGACAAAATGAAATGTAAAAGTACACATATCATAGGGGTGGGAAACCTGTTTGAAAAGGTAATGACAGAAAACTTTCCAAACTGGATGAGAGAAAAAGTCACACAAGTCCAGAAAACAGAGAGTCCCAAAGAAGATGAACCCAAACAGGCCCACTACAAGATACATAATAATTAAAGTGGCAACATTCAAAGACAAATAGAGAAACCTCACAGTAGTAAGAGGGAAGCAGCTCAGAGCATACAAGGGAACTCCAATAAGGCTATCAGCTAATTTATCAACAGAAACATTAAAAGCCAGGAAAGGACAGAAACATTCCAACCAATGTAAAGCAAAGACCTACAACCAAGACTACTCTACCCAACAAGGCTCTCATTCAAAATGGAAGGTGAAATGAGGAGTTTCACAGACAAAAGAAGGTTAAAATATTACACATCCACCAAATCCACATTGCAAGACATGGTAAAGGGTCTGCTTTAAGAAGATGAAGAAACAGAGAGAGAGGAACACAGGTACAAAAAGACAAAAATCACAGTAAATAACACCTATCAATAACCTTAAATGTAAGTGTATTAAATGTGCCAATCTAAAGGCATAGGGTAGCTGAATGAATAATAAATCATGACCCACATACTCATATATGTTGTCTACAAGAGACCCACCTCAGAACAAAAGATCTATGCAGACTGAAAGTGAAGGGATGGAAAAAATATTTCAAGCAAATGGACATGAAAAAATAGCTAGGGTAGTAATACTTAGACTAAACAAATAGATTCCACAACAAAGGCCATGAAAAGAGACAAAGGACATTTCATAATACATAAGGAAACAATTCATCAATAAGATATATTAAATGTTTATGTACCCAACATAGGAGCACCCAATTATATAAGGAAAATCTTGGAGGACTTCAAGAAGGATATTGACAGTAACACAATCAGAGTAGGGGATTTTAATACCCCGCTATCAACAATTGACAGATCTTCAGAGCACACAAGAAAATAGGGGCATTGGACAACACTCTAGATCAAATGGATTTAATTCATATATACAGAGAGTTCACCCCAAAGAAGCTAAATATACATTATTTTCAAGTGCACATGGAACATTTTCAAAGATAAACTACATTATAAGACACAAAACAAACCTCAACAATTTCAAGAAAAATTGAAATTGTATCAAGCATCTTCTCAGATCACAATGACTTGAAACTAGAAACAAGCCTCAAAGAAAAAACTCAAAAACATTCTAAGTCAGGGAGACTGAATAACATGCTATTAATTAATAGGAAAAATGAGATCAAGGGAGAAATTTTAAAGTTTTGGTAAACAAATTAACAAACCAAAAACAAAAAATCAACAGCCCAAAACCTGTGGGACACAGTGAAGGCAGCTCTAATGCAGTCCTTAGGAAAAATTTCATAGCCATACAGGCCTACCTAAAAAAAAGAAGAAGAAGAAGAAGAATCTCAAATAAACAACCTAACCATAAAGCTACAAGAACTAGAGGAATAACAACAAATGAAGCCGAGAGTGAGTAGAAGGTTGGAAGTAATCAAGATCAGAGCAGAACTAAATGACATAGAGACTAAAAGAATAATTCAAAGGATCAACAAACCAAGGCACCTGTTCTTTGAAAACACAAACAAAATTGACAAGTCTTTAACCAGGCACATCAAGAAAAAAAGAGAGTTGACCTAAATAAATAAAATTAGTGACAACAGAGGAGAAATCACAATTAATACCACAGAAATACAAAGGAATGTGAGAAATTATGATGAACAACTACATGACAAGAAATTTGACAACGTGGGTGAAATGGACAAATTTCTGGAAACATATAATCTTCCAAAACTGAATCAAGAAGAAGCAGAAAGCCTGAATAGACTAATAACAACTAGTGAAATTGAAGTAATAATAAAAAATTTCCACCCTGGCTGGTGGCGCAGTGGATAAGGAACCAGCCTGCGAACCCAAAGGTCACTGGTTCGATTCCCACCCAGGGCAACATAATTAGGTTGCAAACCAGGTCTTCAGCCAGGTCCATAGCTAGAGGCAGGTGAAAGGCAACCATACATTGATGTTTCTCTCCCTCTCTTCCCCTCTCTCTTCCCCTCTCTCTGAAGAATAATAAAAAAATAAAATATATTAAAAAAAAAATTCCCACCACACAAAAGCCCCTGACCAGATGGCTACCCAGGTGAATTTTACCAAGCATTAAGTGAGGAACTAACTCCTATCCTTAACAAACTATTCCAAAAAAGGCAAGAAGAAGGAAGACTCACAAGTTCTTTCTATGAGGCCAATACCTTAATTCCAAACCAGGTCAAAACTCAACAAAGAAAACTAAAGGCCAATATCTATGATGAACATAGATGCTAAAATTGTCAACAAAATATTGTTAAACTGGATCCAGTGATACATTAAAAAGATCATACAACATTTTTGAGGGGGATTCATGCCAGGGATGAAAAGATAATATAATATTAACAAACCAAAAAATGTAATACACCACATAAAATGCAAGGCAAAACCATATGATCACATCAATAGATGCTGAAAAAGCACTTGATAAAGTATAGCACCCATTCATGATAAAAAATGCTCAACAAAGTGGAATTAGAGGAAGCATAACTGAACATAATAAAGGCCTATATGAGACCCCTGCAGCTAACATCATACTTGATGGGCAAAAACTAAAAGCTTTCCCCTTAAGATCAGGAACAAGACAAGGGTGTGCACTCTATCCACTTATATTTAAAATAGTTTTGATAGTTGTAGCCACAGGCATCAGACAAGAAAAAGGAATCAAAGACATCCAAATTAGAAAGGAGGAAGTAAAACTGTCATTATTTGCAGATGACATGATAGTATACATAGAAAACTTTATAGATCCCACCAAAAACTATTCAACTTAATAAGTGAATTTGGCAAAATAGCTGAATACAAAGTCGATATCTAGAAATCAAAGGCATTTTTATACACCAACAATGAGTCTTCAGAGATAGAAACTGGGAAAAACTCCCATTTACTATAACATCAAGAAAAATAAAGTACTTAGGAATAAATTTAACCAAGGAGGTAAAAGACCTGTACTCAGAAAACTACAGAACATTTAAGAAAGAAATGAAGGAAAATACAAATAAATGGAAGCATATATCTTGCTCATGGATGGGAAAAATTAACATCATTGAGATGTCTATAGTACCCAAAGCAATTTATAGATTCAATGCAATCCCTATTGAGATACCAATGACATATTTTACAGATCTAGAACAAATACTCCAAAAAGTTATATGAAACCAAAAATGACCCCAAATAGCCTCAGCAATCTTGAGAAAGAAAAATGAAATAGGAAGAATCACAATACCTGGTATCAAATTATATTACAAAGCCACTGTAATCAAAACAGTGTAGTACTGGGTTAAGAATATACATGTAGACCAATGGAATAGAATAGAGAGCCTAGAAATAAGCCCAGATCTTTATGGTCAATTAATATTTGACAGAGGAGCAGGATCATAAAATAGAGTAAAAGTAGCCTCTTCAACAAATGGTGTTGGAAGAACTGGACAAGTACATGCTAAAATATGAAACTAGAATTACACCAAATTACACCATACAAAAGAATAAATTCAAGCTGGAAAAAAGACTTAAACATAAGCTGTGCCACCATAAAAGTCCTAGAGGAAAACATAGGCAGTAAAATTTCAGATATCTCATGCAGCAATATTTTCATCAGTATATCTTCTAGGGCAAGGGAAATGAAAGAACAAATAAACAAATAGGACTACATCAAACTAAAAATTTCTGCTCAACATCAGCAAAATGAAAAGGGAACCAACTGTATGGAAAAACATATCTGTTAATGATACCTCAAACAAGGGTTTTATCTCCAAAATATATAAAGAACTTATTAGACTCAACACCAGGAAGGCAAACAATCTAATTTAAAAGGGGACAAAGGACCTGAACAGACATTTCATCAAGGAAGACATGGAGAGGGCTTATAGGCATATGAAAGGATGCTTAACATCACTAGCCATCAGAGAGATGCAAATTAAACTCACAACCAAATACCACCTCACACCTGTCAGAATGTCTATGATTAGCAAATCAATACACAACTAGCGCTGGATGTGATGTGGAGAAAAGAAAGGGCATTCTAGTGCCCTGCTGGTTGGAATGCAGAGTGGTGCAGCCACTGTAGAAAACAGTATGGAATTTCCTCAAAAATTTAAAAATGCTACTGCCCTTTGATCCAGTTATTCTGCTGCTAGGATTATACCCAAAGAATCCTGAAACACCAATTCAGAAGAACCTATGTACCCCTATATTTATAGCAGTGCTATTTACAATAGCCAAGTCCTGGAAATAGCCTAAGTGCTCATAGATGGATGAATGGATAAAAAAACTGTGAGCCCCTGACTGGTGGCACAGTGGATAAGGTGCTGACCTGAGAACCCAAAGGCCCCTGGTTTGATTCCCAGCCAATGAACATAACCAGGTCGCAAGCCAGGTCTCCAGCCAGGTCCATAGCTGGAGGCAGGTGAAGGCAACCATACATTGGTATTCATCTCCCTTTCTGCCTCTCTCCCTTCACCTCTCTCTAAAAATAATAATAAATAAAATCTTTAAAAGAAAATTGGGGATGGGAGGAGGGGGGAGGCAGAGGCAAGAAAGGGGAGCAGCTTAGACAAGAACCTAGTATAAAGCAACCATGGATATGGACAACAGATGGGATTGACTTTGGGAGGAATGGGTGGGTGGGGAGGGGGACACAGGGGAGCAAAAAGGGGATGGATGTAATACAACAACAATAAAATAAAAAAAAAAAAAAAAAAGAAAAGAAAATTGGTTCATTTATACCATGGATTACTACACATTTTAAAGAAATGGAGAGTATTATGCTTAGTGAAATAAGCCAGGTGGCAAAAGACAAATACCATATGATCTCACTGAATACAGAAACTAATAAAGAAACAAATGAGCAAAATAGAACCAGAGACATGAAAACAAGAAACAGATTGACAGTGACCAGAGGAGGGAGGGGAAGAGGAGAATGGCGAGGGTAGGTGAAGGGTTTAGTCAAGGAACAAGTATAAATGACCAATGGACATGAAAAGCAGGATGAGGATTGACTGTGGGAAAGGAGATAGGGTCGGTGAGGCAGGAGAGGGCAATGGGGGAAAAGTGAGATACCTGTGTTAGAACAAAAATAAGTTAATAAAAAAAGAAAATGAATGAATTATTGATACACATAACTCTTTAAATTGGGTGGATCTCCAAGGAAATATAGTGTGTAAAAGAATCATTTCATGAATAAGCCAATCAGTGAAAGACAAACACCATATGATCTCACCCATTTCAGGATGATAATGAACAAAACAAACAAATAAGCAAAACAGAACCAGATACATGAATATAATGAATAGATCTCCAGTGGGCAGAGAGGAGAGGGGGAGGGGAAAGGATGAGGCAAAGAAGGGGAGCAGTTTAGTCAAGGAACTAGTATGGAAGAACAGTGGACATGGACATGGACAACAAGTGGGATTAACTTTGTGGGGAGTGGGTAGGTGGGGAAAGGGGCAGAGGGAAGGAAAAAAGGGGATGGATATAATAAAACAACAATAAAATTAAATTTAAAAAAATCATTTCATGGAAGTTACAAGGTTTGTCCAGGAGGTATGTAGCCATGTAATATGAAAAATAAAGGCATTTATCATCTTATTGGGATATTCATCCCTCTTCCCATTGTACTTTTTCATCAATTATGAGGACCCATTTTGTTGTAATTGTAATCTATATGTTTTATAGATGCTGCAAACTATAATTTTAAATACATGGCATAATATAGTGTAAATTGTTTAGAGATACATAGAATAATTAAACTATTTTTTAAAGTATATATGTAATCTGTGCTCTTTCATGTTTTCTATGTCTCACCTGCATTTCTTCTTTTTCAATTTAAATAAATTTTACTCTTTCTTCTGCTGCTGTCTACCACTAACTTCAAAGTCACCTGGGAATGCACCAAATCTATTTTTTATCCCATTGTCTAAGGAACACAAATCAATCCTTCAGTAGACTGCTATGTGTTCCTGTGGTTGCTGTGATCCCAACCTGTCTTTGGGTCATCTAGGATGAGCTGGAAACTTTACACACACACACACACATATATATATTTACACACACACACACACTCATATATATATATATATATATATATATATATATATATATATATAAAGAGAGAGAGAGAGAGCTTTAAGTATTCTTTTTATAAAGTGATTTTAGTAAATACTTCTTAGGTACAAGTTCTAACTTGGGTGAATTATAAAAAAGTGGAATAGCAGAGTACTAAAACTGAACAATTAATTTTCTCTGGTGTGATATTTCCATGAATTATGAATCTTAGTAGTTTTACTTTAAAAATAATTTAAAGCCCTGGCTGGTAGCACAGTGGTTAAGGCGCAGGCCTGCGAACCCAAAGGTCGAAGGTTCGATTCCCCAGCCAGGGCACATAACCAGGTTGCAAGCCAGGTCTCTAGTCAGGTCTGTGGCTGGAGGCAGGTGAAACGCAACCATCCATTGATGTCTCTCTCCCTCCCTGCCTCTCTCCCTTGCCCTCTTTCTAAAAATAATGAAATAAAATGTTTAAAAAAATAAAAATAAAATAAAATAAAAATAATTTAAATTATATTTTTGAGTTAAATTTAAATTACATATTTTAGTTTATCATAATGAGAATAGTAACAAATGAGACCAAAGGTAAATGCATTTTTTAAATTAGTATGGCAGATGCAGTGAAGAAAAATTAGTTTTCACATTTTTTTCACTTTTTTTCCTTTCTCTTCACTCCTACTTCTTATACATAGATATTCATAGACATTTAGCAGAAAACTAACACATAGGGCTCTCTTCCTATTTCAAGTAATGCCATCTGTTCAATACATACAGAGGGATAAGTATTTTCTAAATAAAAATTTTTCGTGCTTTCATGAGCCAGGGAAACAAAGCTCTGTGTCACTGTTTAATACAATCAAACTTAGTTTGTTGAAAGCAAAGATGTGGATACATGAATTCATAGGCAAACTTTCTTATGCCCCCTTTAATTAACTAATCTTCATATGTCCCCATGTCTAGTCCCTGTCAACAGCTACTCTGTTTACTTTGTTTTCTAGTCCTAGTTTTTTTCTGTTTTTAGAATGCTATAGAAGTGGAATCCTTTAGTATGTAGCCTTGGTATAACGAACTTAAGATTTGCCCTCGGAGTTGTGCAGATCAGTAGATTGTTTTTTTCAGTACTAAGTATCATTTTCTTGTATGGATGTATAGCAGTTTATTCACTAATTTAAAAATATTTCCAGCTTTTGGCAAGGTGAATACAGTTTCTACAAATATGTGGATAGGGGTTTTGAGTAAACAAGTTTTCATTGTTCTTGGGAAAATGCATAAGAATGGTTTTGCTAGGTCATATGGAAAGGGTATTTGGAACTTTATAAGAAACTGTCAAGTTGTTTTCCAAAGTAGCTGTACCATTTTGCATTCACACCAGCAATTTACGAGAATTTCAATTGTTTCATGTACTTTTTTTCAATATGTGCAACATTTAGTAGTGTATGTTTTATTTATTTTTTGCCATTGTAAAAATGTATACAGTGGTATTTTATTATTTTAATTCATGTAGTCTTTTGTGTATTTATTTGATATCTGTACATCTTCTTTCATCAAGTGTCTCTTCAAAT
The DNA here is from genome assembly GCA_004026585.1 of Noctilio leporinus. Classification (NCBI taxonomy): domain Eukaryota; kingdom Metazoa; phylum Chordata; class Mammalia; order Chiroptera; family Noctilionidae; genus Noctilio; species Noctilio leporinus. Next base: position 14,756 of record PVIW01014480.1, read on the forward strand.
CTTTTATATCAAAATTTTATAATTTGTTTTTATATTAAATTTTGAATGAGTTTATATGTTATATTGTGTCTTTCATTAGACATACAAGTGTATTCTATAAGTGTTTTGGCATTATCTATAACATATTTTTTAAATATCCTTAATAATTTTTAAGGAAAAAAGTTTAAATTTTCACTAAGTTCAACATCATTTTCTTTTCTAAGGCATAATTCTGAGAAATTTTTGCCCAACCCCAAATCACAAATATGTTTTCCTTTGTTTCCTTTTAAAAGTTTTATTGTTTTAGGGCATATATTTATATCTATAATTCACTTCAAGTTAAATTTTTATATAATGTGAATCTTCCAATGCTGTTATTTACAAAAATTATTTTGGATATTCTAATTTATTTAATATGACTTTTAGAATAAGCTAATTTATGTCTATAAATTCATAGTGGAATTTTATGATTTTGTGGAATCTATAGTTCAATTAGACATAATTGAATCTTAACAATATTGAGCATTCCAATCCATGAAGATGGTATATCTCTCAATTTTTAGGTATTCTTAGATTTCTTTCTTCAGGTTTTTGTAATATCTGTACATATATTACAAATATTAATAATTAAAAACATTAAAATTTAAAATTAACTTTTAAAATTAAATGTCTATTGCTAGAGAATAAAAATATAATTGATTTTTATAGATTGACACTGAGAGCTTTTATTATGAATAAATGTTGAATTCAGTCATATGCATCTTCTATAAGTAGTCAGATGATGATGTGTTTTTCCTTCTTTAGTCTGCAGATATCGTTAAATGTTTGATTATCAAATATGCCTCAGAGTTAAGTTATAAATTTTCTCACAACATATTAGCATTTTTATGTATTGTTGGTTTTGCTTTGTGTTTTATCTATATTTATGAACACTATGGGACTATAGGTTTCTTATAACTTTTTGTCTGGTTTTGATATCAAGGTAATTCTGGCTTCTTTAAATATATTCTCTTAATTTACTCAAAAAGTATATGCAGAATTGTTAATGTTCATTTCTGAACTGTTTTGTACAATTTGCCTGTGAAGTCATCCTGGCCTGTAATTTGTTTGTTGAAAGGTTTGTAACAATAAATTCAATTTTTTTAATAGATAAAAGCATATGCAGGATCTACATTTTAAATTAGCTTCGGTGGTAGATAACTTTAAATAACATTGTTTATTGCATCCAAACTGTTAAATTTGGGGGTATAATATTGTCTTTAATATATTCTTATTATTTGTCTATAGAATTGCAGTGATGTCTCCTCTGCTTTTACCCTTATATTGATAATTTCTCTCCCCACTCTTTGTCTTTCCAAAGATCTGTCTTGATTTTTATCAATTTTGTTAATCTTTTCAAATAATTATATATTGGCATTATTGATTGCCATTATCTGTCTTCAGTTTTGCTATTTCTGCTGTTTTTCCCCTCTTATGCTCATTTCAGCTTTAATTTGCTTTGTATTTCTATTTGCTTATGGTGGAAGTACATATCAGTTCTTTAAGACTGTCGTGCCTTCTTATTTAAGCACTTAATTCCATACCTGTCCCTCTAAGCTTGCATTAACATTATGTAACAAATATTGATATGTTGTATTTTCATTTTAACTTAAGAATATTTTCTAATTTCTGTTGTTTCCTTTTTGACCCCGGAGTTGTTCAGATGTGTTATTTTTAATTTCCAAATACTTGGGTATTTTATAGAAATATTTTATTTCCTTCTAAATTCTGTAATGGTCAGAGAATTATATTTGTATAATTCTAATACTTTAAAATTTGTTTTATGCTGTCCATTGTAAAGAATGGTATGTGCCTTGAAAATGAGGTATATTCCATTTTTATGATTAGAATATGATATTGATGTCAATTAAATCCAATTAACAGTAGTGTTGTTTGATTTTCCTATGTACATACTCATTTTCCATGTACTCGGTTTATCTATTACTGTAAGAGACTGTATAGGATTTCCAAATATTTCCAAAGGCATGTATTTAGGATTAATATCTCTATTGCATTAATTCTCATTTCGAGGTCATGACTATTTTTATTCCTGGCAATTTTTGTGCATAGAACTCTACTTTTGCAATATTAATATACCTTCTCTATCTTTATTTTGATTAACATTTGCACTATTATATACATTCATCTGTCACTTTACAGTTAACCTGTCCTCCTCTTATTAAAACTGGGGTTGTTGCAATCAACAAAATGTAAAGGCAACCTATAAAATGGAAGAAAATATTTGCAAAACATTATATATATGCAAATCATACACCTCAATACCAAAACAAAGGAAAAAAATCCAAATTGAAAAAAAAGTAATAAAGAATTTAGATAGTTTTCCAAAGAAGACATGCAAGTGACCAACAGATAGATGAGAAGATGTTCAACATCACTAATCATCAAAAAAATGCAAATTAAAATCACAATGTGATATCACCTGTCAGAATGGCCATTGTCAAAGAAGACAAGAGTTAATAAGTATTGGAAGAATGTGATGAAAAAAATAATCCTTGTGTGTTATTGTTAGGAATGTTAAATGGTGCAATCACTATGGAAAACAGTATGGAAACTTTTCAAAAAATTAAAAATAGAACTACCACATAACGTAGCAATTTCATTTCTGGGTATTATCCAAAAGACATAAAATCACTACCTTGAAGACAAAACTTCATGGCCATGTCTGTTGTAGCACTATTCACAAAAACCAAGATAATAAAACAACTTAAGGGTTCATCATCAGGCATTATATTACGCAACTATGAAAAAGAAGAAAAATCTATCATTTGTGACAACATAGATAAACCCTGACAGCGTTATGCTAAGTGAAATAAGTCAGACAGGGAATGTCAAGCACTTCATATTCTCACAAATTTGTGAAAAATTTTAAAACCTGACTGCAGAGAAATTGTAAGTAGAATAGTTATTTCTATGACTGGGGTAGGCAGGAAGCTTGTTGTTGGTCAAAGCTTACAAATTTTCAGCTATAAGATAAATTCTTTTTTTTTTTTAATTGTATTGTTTTTGTATTACATCCATCCCCTTTTTTCTCCCCTCTGTCCCCCTCCACACCCACCCATTCCCCACAAAGTCAATCCCACCTGTTGTCCATGTCCGTGGTTCCTTTATACTAGGTTCTTGTCATAAATTCTGAAGATATATTGTTCAACATATTCACTCTAATGCATAATGCTGCATTATATACTTAAACAAATTTAAGAAGATAGATCTTAAATATTATTCCTACATAAAACAAAATAATTATACAAGGGGATAAAGTTGTGAACTATACTGTGGTAATCAATTCACAATATGTGTGTCAAATCATCACATTGTATACTTTAAACATGTATGTTATGAATCAATAAAATCTCAATAAAGCTTCAAGGAAAGAAAAATGTTATATGTACTTACGGAATAAATTATTTTAAGTAGAAACAACCCAGAACATCAAAAACTTTGCTCTGATTGGTGTGGCTCAGTGGGTTGGGTGTCCTCCTGCAAACCAAAGGATCTCAGGTTCCATTTTGGTCAGGGTACATGCCTGAGTAGCAGGTTTGGTAATACCCCCTTGGGTGTGTGCAAGAAGCAACTGATCAATGAGTCTCTTGCACGTCAATGTTTATTTCCCTCTTTCTCCCTCCTTCACCTCTCTCTAAAAAGAAATAAGATATTTAAAACAAAAGTGATCCAGAATCAAAGATGGCGACAGAGTAGAAAGCAGTGCTGATGGTGTTCCAAGTACCAGGGCAGCTGGAGGATAGGATAGGGAGCACAAGACATCTGCAGGTCCCTAAGAATTGGAGCGGTCAGCATCTTCACTCAGGGGAGCACAACCCAGTGGCAGTAGAGACCTATAGGAGTGCAGGTGAGGCGGTTCCAAACCTGCTGGCAGGCCGAGGTCGGCTCTGGGCAGTGGTGGCTCTACCCAGAGGGGTGTGTTTAACTAAAGCTAGCTCCAGGCTCCCTGGTGACTAGAAATCTGAACAGAGAAGTGTGGGCAGCAAGGGCAAACACTGGAGGGAACGATGAATTGAACTTCTGCAGGGGAGGAACAGTGTTAGAGCCTCGCTCCAGCAACAAGAAGAGGAAGCTCCTCACTGGGCCAGAGGCTGAGGAGAAGAGTCATGCAGGGAGCAGGGAAGTGCGCTGGCTAGGGCGGTAAGAGGGCCGACAATGGTGCTGCTGGGCCACCAGGGAAACAGCAGCTTGAAGCCCCTGAGAGGGGGGAGGCCCAGCCCTGCGCACCCACACAGGCCTCCAGGCTCCCATGAAAACTCCAAACTGCGAGCTGGGAACTTGTAGCTGGGGCAACTGACCCGCCCATTTCCGGAGACAAAGGCTGCACTGCAGACTCACTGGGAAGGGCGCATCACAGAGGTGGCCTAAAGGATTCCTGGGAGAGCTGGTCTGCTTGGAGGATTGGCCCTCGCCCTGGGAGCTGGGCAGTGTTGGCAGACGCCAGGGACTGTTGGCGGACAGGGGCTGCCTCCTCCGAGAGCTGCAGGGGCAGGGCCAGTCATCACAGGAACCAGTGAGGTTGCAGGCTGCCATGCAGGGATGACAGGTGCCCATCACATGCAGGAACCTCCACCAGGAGTTGGAGGGGGCACCCTGCAGGCCCCAGAACACCGGCAGCCCTAAAACCCAGCTAGGCTACTGAAGGCCCAGCCTACTTGGGGGCTGACACTCAGAATCAGCTCTGACTGTGATAATCATAGGCTCCATCACTCCAAGACCAGCTAGACTGTAGACTACAGAGACCTGACCAAGAAAAAGAGGCAGACTCAGGAGATGGATCATTGCTAATCTCAAGCACCTGAGTTATACCAAGAGCTACAAGAACTATTAATCCCTAACATAGCCTTTTCAAAAGTTACTTCTCACATACTTTTAATCGCCACCATCTCAATCCAACTAAATACCCAAGACCCTCTGCTCTTGATTTAAAGTCTACTCATTCTCTGGCTACAACGCATTCCCAGTCCTCAATCTAAGTATTCCTCCCTTCCCCAGCCACCTAAACCCTTTCTTAATTCTTTTCTTTCTTTCTTTTAATTAAAAAATTTTTTCCTGCTAAAAGCCCACTGATCCTGGCTCCACCTGGACCAATCAGAGATCATAAAGGGTGAAAAGCCACCTAAACCCTTTCTTTATTAATATTTATTTTCTTGTTATTTTTTCCTTTTTTTTTTCTTTTTCTTTTTTTTAATTAAAATTTTTTTTTTCTTTCTTTCTTTTTTGTGCTAAAAGCCCTCAGGCCCTGGCTCCATCTGGACCAATCAGGGATTATTAAAGGTAAACAGCAATCTAAACCCTTTCTTCTTATTATTACTATCCTTTTTTTTTTTTTCCTGCTAAAAGCTCACAGGTCCAGAATACAACCAGACAGCCCAAATAAAGGCCACACCAAGAACAAGTGGAGACTACAACATTGAACTCCACAAATCTCCTCACACAGAAGGGTGCTCAACTAAAACAAGGAAGCAAAGCAGATTAATCCAAGGGAAAAACAAAGAACCAGCTCCTGGACCTGTTGATTCTTCAAATTGTAGTTTGAATCTCTGAGTTATTTAGTTCTTCTCTGATCTTGATGATTTCCTTCCTTCTACTTGCTCTGGGCTTTGTTTGTTGTTGCTCCTCTAGTTCTTGCAGCTTCAAGGTTAGGTTGTTTTTAAAAACTTCTTGGGACCTTTTTAGGTAGGCCTGTATTGCTATAAATTTCCCTCTGAGAACTGCCTTTGCTGTATCCCATAGGTTTTGGGCTGTTGTGTGTTCACTGTCATTTGTTTCCAGAAACTTTTTGATTTCATCTTTGATCTCATTGTTAACCCCTTCATTGCTTATAAGCATGTTATTCAGTCTCCATGAGTTAGAGAATTTTTGTTTTTTTCCCTTGAGATTGGTTTCTAGTTTCAAGCCATTGTGATCTGAGAAGATACTTTGTGTGATTTCAATTTTCCTGTGTTTGTGGAGGGTTGTCTTGGGACATAGCATGTGGTCTATCTTGGAGAATGATCCAGCTGCATTTGAAAAGAATGTGTATTTTTCTTCTTTGGGGTAAAAGACTCTGTATACATCAGTTAGGTCCATTTCCTCTAGAGTGTTGTTCAATGCCACAACATCTTTGGGTATTTTTTGTTTGGAAGAGCTGTCCATTGTTGATCGTGAGGTATTAAAATCCCCTAATATTAGTGTGTTGCTTTCTATATCTTTCTTAAAGTCCTCCAAGATTTTTCTTATATAGTTCGGATCTCCTATGTAGGGTGCGTATATGTTTAGCAGAGTTATTTCTTCTTGATTGTTCCCTTAAGTATTACGAAATGTCCATCTTTGTCCCTTTTTATGTCCTTCATTGTAAAATCTATTTTGTCTGAAATAAGTATTGCTACTCCAGCTTTTTTTTTATGTCCATTTGCTTGATATATACTTTTCCATCCCTTCACTCTCAATCTGTGTTGATCTTTTGTTCTGAAGTGGGTCTCTTGAAGACAGCATATATGTGGGTCATGTTGTCTTATCCATTCGGCTACCCTATGTCTTTTGATTGGTGCATTTAATCCATTTACATTTAAGGTGATTATTGATTGATACTTTTTCATTGTCATTTTCTCCCTTTGTATCTGTATTCCTTTTTGGCTTTCGCTGTTTCTTCATTTTATTTATTTACTTATTTTTAAAGCAGCCCCTTTAGCATTTCTTGCAATGCTGGTTTGGTAGAGATATATTCTTTCAGTCTTTTTTTATCTGGGAAACTCCTTATTTCTCCTTCTATCTTGAATGAGAGCCTTGCTGGGTAGAGTATTCTTGGTTGCAGGCCTTTGTTTACCATGACTTGAAATACTTTTGCCATTCCCTTCTGGCTTGAATTGTTTCTGTTGAATAATCATTTGATAGCCTTATTGGAGCCCCTTTATATGTTATTTGTCTTTTCTCTCTTGATGCTTTTAGGATTCTCTCTTTGTCTTTGAAATTCGCCATTTTAATAATAATATGCCTTGGTGTTGGTCTGTTTGGGTTGATCTTCACTGGGACCCTCTGTGCTTCCTGAACTTGATTAATGTTTTCACTCATCATGTTAGGGAAGTTTTCTATCATGACTTTTTTGAACAGGTTTTCCATTCCTTGTTTCTCTTCTCCTTCTGGTATCCCTATGATACAGATGTTGTTACGTTTCATGTTGTCCTGCAGCTCTCTTAACCCCTTTTCAATCTTGTTTAGCCTTTTTTTATTCTCTTGTGCTGTCTTGGAATATTTATCTACATTATCCTCTAACTTGCTGATCCAGTCCTCTGCTTCCTCTAGCCTACTGTTATTCCTTCTACTGTATTCTTCAATTCAGAAATTGTATTCTTCATTTCCTCCTGGCACTTATTGATAGCTTCTATGTCCTTTTTTGATGCTGTTGTATCTCTCAGTAAGTGCCTTGTAACTTCCCTGGGGTTGTTTATAGTTTTCTTTGAGCTGGCTAAGCTCATTGAGCTTCTCTGTCATCATTCTTTTGAATTCTTTATCTGATATTTCGTGTGCTTCTGTTTCATTTGATGGTCTTTCTGGGGATTTTTCCTTTCCTTTTCGTGATGGACTGATTCTTTTATTCCCCATTTTAGGTGTCTGTTGTTGCTTGTTTTTTATTTTTCCCCTGGATTAATCTGCTTTGCTTCCCTGCCTTAATTGAGCACCCTTCTGTGTTAGGAGATTTGTGGAGTTCAGTGTTGCAGTCTCCTAGGTTTTCTCTACTCATTGCTCTTGGTGTGGCCTTTATTTGGGCTGTCTGGTTGTATTCTGGATTGGTTGTGTATGTTGCTCCATTCATTCCAGTCAAGACACTCCTTCTATCCTTTCTCATACACTGTTTTTGAGCTGCTTCTAAAACAGAACCACCAGTCCAGGCAAAATAACCATACATTCAGTGATATCTTTCTCTTTTACTTCCCCTTTTTACTGCCTATGAATGTAACTATATACCCAAACCCACCAAGGTAACCCCCACTCTTAATCACACCCTCAGCTGCAATTGAGCCAGTCTTGATAGAGATGTAGATACATTAAGCCTGTTGTACAAGGGGAAAAATGATTAAGTTGACTAAAGTACAGATAGTTTTGAAGGGTGCTGATGAGTAGCAAAGATAACAGTGATATGAGAGAGAAAACCAACTTTTCTATTCCAGAGAAATGAGGAGAGGGAGAATCAGAAAGCCTCAAGTATGAGTGGACAGTGTAAGCCTATGTATATAGTTGCCGCATCTGCCTCCCTGTTCACCCTTAGTAATCCCTGATTGGTCCAAGTGAAGCCAGGATCTGTGGGCTTTTAGCAGGAAAAAAAGAAAAAATATATAATAATAATAAGAAGAAAGGGTTTAGATGGCTGTTCAGCCTTAACGATCCTTGATTGGTCCGGATGGAGCCAGTACCTATGGGCTTTCAGCAGGAAAAAAAAAAAAAAAAAAAATATATATATATATATATATATA
>PVIW01014481.1:0-23248 GCA_004026585.1 Noctilio leporinus
CAGCCACTGTGGAAAACAGTATGGGGTTTCCTTAAAAATCTAAAAATGGAACTGCCTTTTGATCCAGCAATTCCACTACTTGGACTATACCCAAAGAATCCTGAAACACCAATTCATAAGAACCTATGCACACCTATGTTCATAGCGGCACTATTTACAATAGCCAAGTGCTGGAAACAGCCTAAGTGCCCATCAGTGGCTGATTGGATCAAAAAACTTTGGTACATTTACACAATGGAATTCTATATAGCAGAAAGAAAGAAGGAACTTGTACCCTTTGCAACAACATGGATGGAACTGGAGAGTATTATGCTTAGTGAAATAAGCCAGTCAGTGAAGGACAAATATATGATCTCACTCATTATGGGACAATAATGAACAAAACTAACAACAAGCAAAACAGAACTAAGTATATGAATACGAGGAATAGGCCTTCAGTGGTGAGGGGAAAAGGGTTTGGGGGGAGGGGAGAGGCAGAGGCAAGAAAGGGGAGCAGCTTAGACAAGGACCTAGTTAAAAGAACCATGGACATGGCCAAAAGGGGGGATTGACTCTGGGGGAAATGGGTGGGTGGGGAGGGGGTCAGAGGGGAGGAAAAAGGGGATGGATGTAATACAACAATATAATTTTTAAAAAAAACTGAAAAAAAAAAAATAAGGACAACAAATGAGTCCAAACTAATGTCTTCCTGAATAAAGGAAAACAAAAATGGATAGTCATGACACAGAGGAAATTTGAATTAAGAACCAATGAACTATTTGTGTCATGACAAATGAGGTACGTTGTTTTGAACAGAAGGGCACATGTATTCATAAAACGTGGGACATGAAAGATCATCTTCTCTTTAAAAAAATTATAGAGGGAAAGCATCTCTGAGACAAATTGTAGCTAGCTTCTTTCTGAAAAATTAAATATTAATATTATGAAATCTTGGACCTTTCAACAAAATTTCTATATATTGTAAATAATCTCATAGTAGTTTGAAATATGATATGTAAATATGCTTATTTTTGTTTGCAGTTTAGGAGTAAATTATCAGAAAACTTGGCCTAACAAAAGACAAAATATTAGTAAAAGGTCAGGTATTATTTTACATACATGCAAAAATAAAATGCGTAGCTGTAATTCCAGGATTCTGGTGACAAAGGACAGACCAGAGGGCCACTGAAGAAAACTTTCGTTCCATAGATCAAGGAAAACTATCCTGAGATCCAGTAGGTTGTGGAAGAGCTTTTAACACTAGATGTAATTCTAATTCTAATTAGTATTGTCACTGAATTATTTAATTTAATTTTGTTGTTGTAGTATTACATCCATCCCCTTTTTGCTCCACTCTGTCCTCTTACCCAACCACCCACTCCCCCATAAAGTCAATCCCACCTGCTGTCCATGTCCATGGTTCCTCCATACTAGGTTCTTATCTAAACTGCTCCACTTCCTTGACTCTTTCTCCCCATCTCAACTCCATTTCCCCTGACCACTGAAGGCCTAATCACTGTATTCATAAATCTGGTTCTGTTTATGCTTGTTTGTTTTGTTCATTATTGTCCTGTAATGGGGAAGACCATATGGCATTTTTCCTTCACTGACTGGCTTCTTTCACTAAGCATAATATTTTCTAGTTCCATTTATGTTGTGCAAAGGTTAGTCATTCATTCTTTATTTATGCAGTGCAGTATTCCATTCTGTAAATGCACCAAAGTTTTTTGATCTAATCATCCACTGACAGGCACTTAGGCTGTTTCCAGCACTTGGCTATTATAAATAGTGCTGCTGTACACATAGGGGTACATAGGTTCTTATGAATTGGTGTTTCAGGATTCTATAGGTATAGTCCTAGTAGTGTAATTGCTGGATCAAAAGGCAGTTCCATTTTTAGTTTTTTGAGGAAATTCCATACTGTTTTCCATAGTGGCTACACCACCCTGCATTCCCACCAATTGTGCACCAGGCTTCCCTTTGCCCCACATCCTCGCCAACACTTGTTTGTTGATTTGTTGATGATTGCCATTCTGAAGGTGTGAGGGGGTATCTTATTGTGGTTTTAATTTGCATCTCTCTAATGGCTAGTGATGTTGAGCATGCTTTCATATACCTCGGGGCCCTTTGTATTTCTTCCTCAGTGAGTTGTCTGTTCAGGGCTTTTAGCCATTTTTGAATTGGGCTGTCTGTCTCCCTGGTGTTGAGTCACATTAGTTCTTTTTATATTTTGGAGATCAAACCCTTCTCTGAGGTATCATTGGCAATTATCTTTTCCCATAGAGTTCCCTTTGAATTTTGCTGATATTTCCTTTAGCTGAACAGAAACTTTCCAATTTGATGTAGTCCCGTTTGTTGATTTGTTCTTTTATTTCCTTTGCCATTGGTGAAATTATCTGTACACATATTTCTGCGTAGGACATCCAAAAGTTTACTGCCTATATTTTTTTCCAGGACCTTATGGTGGCACTGCTTATGTTTAAACCCTTTATCCATCTTGAGTTTATTCTGGTGTATGGTGTAAGTTGGTGGTCTAGATTTCTCTTTTTCCATGTTGCTGTCCAGTTCTCTTGACACCACTTGTTGAAGAGACTGGTTTTATTCCATTTTATGGTCCTTCCCCCTTTGTTGAATACTAGTTGACCATAGAGTCCTGGGTTAATCTCTGGGCTCTCTATTCTATTCCATTGATCTATATGTCTATTCTCATGCCAGTACCAGATAGTTTTGATGGCAGTAGCCTTCTTGTATGGTTTTAAGTCCAGTATTGTGAGTCCTCTTACCTTCTTCTTTCACAAGATGGTTATGGCTATTTATGGGAGTTTTTAGCTCCATGTAAATTTTTGAAGTATTTTTTTCTATTTCTGTGAAGTCTGTCATTGGTATTTTAATTGGGATTGCATTGAATATGTAGATTGCTTTGGGTAGTACAGACATTTGAATGATGTTCATTCTTCCCATCCATTAACATGGTGTATGCTTTCATTTATTTGTATCTTCCTTGAAATCTTTCTTCATTGTTCTGTAGTTTTCTGAGTATAGGTCTTTTACCTCCTTATTTAAGTTTATTCCTAGGAACTTTATTTTTCTTATTGCTATGGTAAATGGGATTTATTTTCTTGCTTCTATTTCTGTTGTTTCATTATTGGCATACAAAAATGCTTTTGATTTCTGGATATTGACTTTATACCCAGCTATTTTGATAAATTTCCTTATTAGGTTGAGTAAGGTTTTGGTGGAGTCTATTGTGTTTTGTATGTACATATCATATCATCTGCAAATAATGACAGTTTGACTTCCTTCTCTCCAATTTGGATACATTTGATTCCATTTTCTTCTGTGATGCCTATAGTTAGAACTTGCAAGACAATATTGAATAGAAGTGGAGAAAGTGGACAGCCTTCTTTCGTTCCTGATCTTAGGGGAAAAGCTTTTAAATTTTGCCCATTGAGTATGATGTTGGCTTTAAGTTTCTCATATATGGCTTTTATGATATTGAGGTGTGCTCCCTCTATTCCCATTTTGCTAAGGGTTTTTATCAGAAATGATTGCTATACTTTATCAAATGCTTTTTCAGCATCTATTGATATGATCATATGGTTTTGTCTTTCAATTTGTTGATGTGGTATATTACATTTATTGATTTATGAATGTTGTACCATCCTTGCATCCCTGGGATGAAACCCACTTGATCATGGTGTATGATCTTTGTAATATACTGCTGAATCCGGTTGGCCAATATTTTGTTGAGAATTTTAGCATCTATGTTCATCGGAGATATTGGCCTGTAGTTTTCTTTCTTAGTTGTATCTTGACCTGGTTTGGGATTAGAATTATATTGGGCTCATACAAAGAGTTTGGGACTCTTCCCTCTTCCTGAATTTTTTGGTACAGTTTGAGGAGGATAGGAGTTAGTTCTTCTTTAAATGTTTGGTAAAATTCACCTGTGTAGTCATCTGGTCCAGGGCTTTTGTGCTTTGGGAGATTTTGGATTACTTCTTCAAGTCCACTAGTTGTTATTGTCCTATTCAGGCTTTCTGTTTCTTCTGGGTTCAGTTTTGGTAGATTATACCTTTCCAGAAATGTGTCCATTTCATCCAGGTTGTCATATTTTTTGTCATATAGTTGTTTGTAGTAATTTCTTACAATCTTTTGTATTTCTGAGGTATCAGTTGTGACTTCTCCCCTGTCAGTTCTGATTCTGCTTATTTGGGTCCTCTCTCTCTTTTTCTTGATGAGTCTGGATAAAGGCTTGTCAATTTTGGTTATTTTTTCAAAGGACCAGCTCCTGGATCTGTTCATTCTTCGAATTGTAGCTTGAATCCCTGAGTTATTGAGTTCTGCTGTGATCTTGATGATTTCCTTCCTTCAACTTGCTCTGGGCTTTGTTTGTTGTTGCTCCTCTAGTTCTTGCAGCTTTATGGTTAGGTTGTTTTTATAAACTTTTTGTGACCTTTTTAGGAAGGCCGATATTGTCATAAATTTCCCCTGAGAACTGCCTTTGCTGTATCCCATAGGTTTTGGGCTGTTGTGTGTTCATTGTCATTTGTTTCCAGGAACTTTTTGATTTCATCTTTGATCTCATTGTTAACCCATTCAATACTTAAAAGCATGTTATTCAGTCTCCATGTGTTGGGGATTTTTTGTTTTTTTCCCTTAAGATTGGTTTCTGATTTCAAGCCATTGTGATATGAGAAAATACTTTGTATGATTTCCATTTTCCTGTATTTGTGGAGGCTTGTCTTGTGACCCACCATGTGGTCTATCTTGGAGAATGATCCATGTACCTTTGAAAAGAATGTGTATTTTACTTGTTTGGGGTAAAAGGCTCTGTATACATCAGTTAGGTCCATTTCCTCTAGAGTGTTGTTCAATGCCACAACATCTTTGGAGTCTTTTTGTTTGGAATATCTGTCCATTGTTGATAGTGGGGTATTAAAATCCCCTACTATTAGTGTGTTGCTGTCTATGTCTTTCTTAAAGTCTTCCAAGATTTTCTTTATATATTCTGGAGCTCCTACATTGGGTGCATATATGTTTACCAAAGTTATTTCTTCTTGATGGATTGTTCTCTTAAGTATTATGAAATGTCCATCTTTATCCCTTTTTATGGCCTTCATATAAAATCTATTTTGTGTGAAATCAGTATTGCTATCCAGTTTTTTTTTTTTTTTCATGTTCATTTGCTTGATATATATTTTTTCATCCTTTCACTTTCAATATGTGCTGATGTTTTATTTTGAGGTGGGTCTCTTGAAGACAGCATATATGTGGGTCATATTGTCTTATCCATTTGGCTACCCTATGTCTTTTGATTGGTGCATTTAATCCATTTACATTTAAGGTGATTATTGATTGATACTTATTCATTGCCTCTTTCTCCCTTTCTGTCTGTATTCCTCCTTGGCTCTCTGAGTTTCTTTAATTTATTAATTTATTTTTAAAGCAGACCCTTTAGGATTTCTTGCAATGCTGGTATGGTAGTGATGTGGTCTTTTAGTCGTTTTTTGTCTGGGGAACTCCTTATTTCTCCTTCCATCTTGAATGAGAGCCTTGCTGGATAGAGTATTCTTGGTTTCAGGCCTTTGTTTACTATTACTTGAAATACTTTTTGCCTTTCCCTTCTGGATTGAATTGTTTCTGTTGAATAATCATTTGGTATCCTTATTGGAGTCCCCTTAAATGTTATTTGTCATTTCTCTCTTGATGCTTTTAGAATTCTCTCTTTGTCTTTGAAATTTACAATTTTAATAATATTGTGCCTTATAGTTGGTCTGTTTGGTTTGATCTTCTTTTGGACTCTCTGTGCTTCCTGAACTTGATTAATGTTTTCACTCATCATGTTAGGGAAATTTTCTATCATGACTTTTTGAACAGGTTTTCCACTCTTTGTTTCTCTTCTCTTCCTTGTAACCCTATGATATGGATGTTGTTATGTTTCATGTTGTCCTGCAGCTCTCTTAAACCCTCTTCAATCTTGTTCAACCTCTTTTCTTTTTCTTGTATTGTCTTGGATTATTTGTCTACATTGTCCTCCACCTCGATGATCTGGTCCTCTGCTTTCTCTAGCCTAATGTTGATTCCTTCTACTGTATTCTTCAATTCACAAATTGTATTCTTTGTTTCCTCCTGCCTCTTACTGATAGTTTCTATGTCCTTTTTGATGCTGGTGTAGCTCTCAGTAAGTTCCTTGCAACTTCCCTGGAGTTGTTTATAGTTTTCTTTGAGCTGGCTAAACTCATTGAGCTTCTCTGTCATCATTCTTTTGAATTTCTTATCTGATATATCATGTAACTCTTTTTCATTCGGTGGTCTTTCTCGGGATTCTTCTTTTCCTTTTGGTGATGGACTGATTATTTTCCCCCCATTTTTTGGTTGTCTGTTGTTGCTTGTTTTTTTTGTTGTTGTTGTTGTTTTTTTTTTTTCATTAGATTAATCTGCTTTTCTTCCTTACCTTAGTTGAGAACCTTTCTGTGTTCAGAGATTTGTGGAGTTCAGTGTTGCAGCCTCCTAGATTTTCTCCACTTGTTTCTCTTGGTGTATCTTTTGTTTGGGCTGTGTGGTTGTATTCTGGATTGTGTGCGTATGTTGCTTCTTTCCTTCCAGTCAAGACACTTCTTCTATCCTTTCTCATACACTGTTTTTGAGTTGCTTCTAAAACAGAACCACCAGTCCAGGCATAATAACCATATGGTCATTGATATCTTTCTCTTTTACTTCCTTTTTTAACTGCCTATGAACATAACTATATACCCAAACTCTCCAAGGTGACCCCTGCCCTTAGTCACACCCTCACCTACAATTGAGCCAATCTTGATAGAGATGTGGATATATTAAGCCTGCTGTATGAGGGGAAAAATGGTTAAGTTGACTAAAATATAGATAGTTTTGAATTGTGCTGAGGAGTAGCAAAGATAGCAGTGATATGAGAGAGAAAACCAATGTTTCTATTTGATAGAAATGAGGAGAGGGAGAATCAGAAAGCCTCAAGTATGAGTGAACAGTGTAAGCCTATGTATATAGTGGCCACATCTGCCTCCCTGTTCACCCTTAGTGATCCCTGATCCCAGATGGAGCCAGGACCTATGGTCTTCTATCAGGAAAAAAAAAAAAAAAAAGATAATAATAATAAGATAATAAGAGGAAATAGTTTAGATGGCTGTTCACCCTTAATTTTCCCTGATTGGTCCAGGTGGAGCCAGGACCTGTGGGGCTTATAGGAGAGAATAGAAAATATAAATGTTTAATTTAAAAATATGAAAATAAGGGAAAATAAAAATAAAAAATAATAAGAAGAAAGGGTTTAGGTGGCTGTTCACCCTTTATGATCTCTGATTGGTCTAGGTGGAGCCAGGACCTGTGGGCTTTTAGCAGAAAAATAATTAATTAATTAATAGAAAGAAAGAAAGAAAGAAAGAAAAGAATAAAGAAAGGGTTTTGGTGGCTGGGGAGGAGAGGAATGCTTTGATTGAGGACTGGGAATGCATTGTAGCCAGAGAGTGAGTAGACTTTAAATCAAGAGTTGAGGAAGGGTCTTGGGTATTTAGGTGGATTGAGATAAGGAAAGATTAAAAATATGCGAGCTGTGATACACTATAGTTTAAACAGTATTTACTTAAAATGCACTAATTGTGAGACTTGTAAGTAAGTTTTTCAAAGGATATGTTAGGGATTAATAATTCATGTAGCTCCCGGTACAACTCAGGTGCTTGAGATTAGCAGCCATTTATTTCCTGAATCTGCCTCTTTTTCTTCGTCAGCTCTCTGTAGTCTACAGTTTAGCTGGTCTTGGGGTGGCAGAGCCTATGATTGTCATAGTCAGGGCTGATTCTGAGTGTTAGCCCCCAGGTAGGCTAGGCCTCCTGTAGCCTAGCTGGGTTTCAGGGCTGCCGGTATTCTGGGACCCTCATCTTCCATTTGAAGTCCATTAGGGTGCTTCTGTGATTTCTATAGCTGCTTCTCCCCTCCAGCTCCTGGAGGAGGTTCCTGCCTGTGATGGGTGCCTGGCACCCCTGCAGGGCAGCCTGCAACCTCACTGGCTCCTGTGATGACTGGACCTGTCCCCGCAGCTCCCGGAGCAGGCAGCCCCTGTTTGCCAACAGTGCTGGGCGTCCGCCAACACTGCCCAGGATCTGCCACACTGCCTGGCTCCCCTGGGTGAGGGCCAGTCCTCCAAGCAGACCAGTTATCTGAGGAATCCTTCATGCCACCTCTGTGATGCTCACCCAGCTTCCCAGAGTGTCTGCAGTGCGGCTTCTGTCACCTGCAATGGGCAGGTCAGTTTCCTCAACTACAAGTTCCTGGCTCGCAGTTTGGAGTTTCTATGTGAGCCTGGGGGCTGGTGTGGGTGAGCGGGGCTGGGCCTCTTCCCTCGCAGGGGCTTCAAGCTGCTGTTTCCCCAGTGGCCCTGCAGCAAAGATTTTGGCCCTTTCACCGCCCCAGCCAGTGCTCTTCCCTGCTCCCCAGCTCCTGCTCCCCACAGGACTCCTCTCCTCCTCCCCTGGCCCAGTGAGGAGCTTCCTCTCTCTGTTGCTGGAGCAAGGCTCTCACACAGTCTCTCCCCTGCAGGAGTTCAATTCCTCATTCCCTCTGGCATTTGCCCTCACTGCCCACATTTCATTGCTCAGATTTCTAGTCATCAGGGAGCCTGGAGCTCTCTTCAGTTAAAGACACCTCTCTGGGTAGAGCTGCCACTGCCCAGAGCTGACCTCAGCCCTCCTGCCTATTTGGAACTGTCTCGCCTGCTCTCCTGTAGGTCTCTGCTGCCTCTGGGCTATGCTCCCCTGAGTCCAGATGATGACCGCTCCAATTCTTGGAGACCTGCAGATATCCTGTGCTCCCTATCCTCTCCTCCAGCTGCTCTGGTACTCGAGAACACCATCAGCACTGCTCTCTACTCTGTTGCCATCTTTTTTTTTGAACCCTCTGAGTAGACTTTAAAAGACAAAGGATAGACACTACATAATGCTAAATGGAACAATACAATAAACATAGTAAACATTTTTTTTATGCACCCAACATAGTAGCACCTAAATATGTAAAGTAAATCTTTATTTTTAATGTATTTATTTAATTATTATTTATTTTAATATTATTGTTGTTGTATTACATCCATCCCCTCTTTGCTCCACTCTATCCCCCGTTCCACCCACTCATCCCCCACCCCCAAAGTCAATCCCACCTGTTGTCCATGTCCATGGTTCCTTTATACTAGGTTCTTGTCTAAACTGCTCCCCTTCCTTGCCTCTTCCTCTTCCCTCCCCCCAACCCACTTTCCCTTTACCACTGAAGGCCTATTCACTGTATTCATATATCTGGTTCTGTTTTGCTTGTTGTTAGTTTTTTTCATTATTGTCCTGCAGTCAGGGATTTTATCACCCCAATTGACCTCAGTGTATAGATCTTCCAGGTAGAAAATTAACAAGGAAATGGCAGCCTTAAAGATATACTTGATGAAATGGATTTAATTGATATCTTAAGAGTGTTCCACCCCAAAGCTGCAGAAGATACATACTTTTCAATTGCACATGGAATGTTTTCTAAGATAGACCACATGTTAGGACACAAAAAAAGTCTCAGTAAATTTAAGAAGACTGAAATCATATCATGCATCTTCTCTGATCACAGAGTTTTGAAGCTAGAAATCAATAACAAGAAGAAGACTGAAAACATGTAAAGATGTGGAAGCTAAATAAAATGTTATTATACAAATAATGGGTTCAACAAGATTAAGGAAAAAATATAAATATACTTTGAAACATGAAAATGAGGACACAACAATCCCAAATCTGTGAGACACTGGGAAAGCAACAGTAAGAGGGAAATTTATAGCCTTTTAGGCCTACTTTTTAAAAAGAAAGAAAGAAAAAACTCAAATAAAAAAACCTAACTTTACACTTAAGGGAACATGAAAATACACACACACACACACACACACACACACACACACACACACACGGCCCAAAGAGAGCAGAAGTAAGGAAGTAACAAAGACCAGAGCAGAGAAGGGGATCAAAATGGCAGAGGACTAAGTGGAGCTACACCAATCTCCTCCGATGATCTATCTGGAATTACAACTTAATTGGGAAAAAAATCATCTGCAATAACCAGCACAGCACCAGCTGGAAAGAAGACTTGTAACCATGGATGGAACAGAAGGGGATGCTTCATCACAACATGACTGGTAGGAATTGTGGAGATGCAAGAGGGCTAGCTGGGCCTCTACTATAGGCGGCAGCCAAAGGAATGGAGCTGGAGGTTCCACATGAGAAGAGTGGGTTCTGGTCCCTAGCTGGGTTTCCCACCCTGCAGCAGCAGGGCCAAGACTAAATCAGTATACAGCTGAGAAGGGCAGAAAGCTGAGGGGTTTACTAGCATAAGAGAGTGCTGAAGATAGAGAATTACTAAGATGACCACAAATGAAGATACATTGGTACCCACTTACCTTGGAGTTCAGGGGAGGGAGGGCAGAGTGGACTGGACATGCCTGAATAGAGTTTGTGGTGGTGGCTTGCAGAAGTAGGGAAGCAGCCATGGGGATCTGAGAGCTAACTCATCACCCACACCTCAGATGGATTATGCTGCGCTAAGCAGCTTCCATATTAGGGATCCTGAAAGCACTGCCCACTGGAATCAATCTGCTCCATCCAGCAGTGCCTAATCACAATTCATTGATTTACATCTGAATCAATCTCTCCCACCCTAATGTGTCTGAACCTGGCTGCTGAGCACGGATACAATAGTTTGCAACTAAAGTGGTCTTTCTCATCCAGCTGTGCCTGGGCCTGGCAGCTGATTACAAACTCATTGATTTACAACTGGATCTGTCTGTCCCACCAAGGTGCTTCTGAGCCTGGTGGCTGGTCACAGATCCATTGATTTATAACTGAATCAACCTGTCCTTCCCAGTGACACCTGAGCATGGTAACTTATCACAGAGTTATTGAATTACAATTGCATCTCTCTGTCTAGCTTAGTGGCTTCTGAGCCTGATGGCTGATCACAGATTCATTGATTTATAAATGAATCAACCTATCCTGCGCAGTGATGTCTGACCCTGGTGGCTGATCACAAAGATTGATAGGATTACAACTGAATCAATCTGTCTAGCCTAGTGGCACCTGAGCCTGACCACTAACCACAGATTCATTGATTTACAACTGAATTTGTCTGTCCCACCAAGCTGCATCTGAGCCTGATGGTTGATAACTGATTGACAGGATTACAACAGACTCAATCTGCACAGCCTAGTGGTGCCTAAGCCTGGCAGCTAAAAACACAGTCTGGTTGAATTACAACTGAATTAACCAGCCCTGTCTGTGGAGCCTAAGGTGGCCACTGATCACAGATTGACTAGTTTAAAACAGAGCTAATTGGTCCTGCCCAGCTGTATCTGCACTTGATAGCTGAACACAGATCAATTGGAATAAAAAATGAAGGGCACAGACAAAAACAGTGGGTGTCTTGTTAGCTCCAAAAGGCTGACTAGGTCCAGCCTATGGAATGATCTGATGTCATCAGAGGTGAATCCAGGAAGTAAAGATAGTACACCTCTACATGCCAGAGGGTCACATCACAAAGACAAGAAATCAAAAAAGCCAATCTATAAAACAAAAGAAAACAGGAAGAGACACTTAAAAATGGGAGAAAAAGAAAGAGTCCATCACCAAAAGGAAAGGAGGAATCCCCAGAAAGATCACTAAATGAAATAGAGGCAAGGAAATTATCAGATATGGAATTCAAAATAATGATGATAGAGAAGCTCAATAAACTCAGAGAGCTAAAAAAAAAAAAAAAAAAAAAAAAAAAAAAAAAAAAAAAAAAAAAAAAAAAAAAAAAAAAAAAAAAACTACAAACACCTCCAGTGGAACTACAAAGATCTCCAGGAAAGCTACAAGGAACTTATTGAGAACTGCACCAACATCAAAAAGGACATTAAAACTATCAATATAAGAAAGGAGGAAATGAAGAATACAATTTCTGAATTGAAGAGTACAGTAGAAGGAGTCAACAGGACACTATATGAAGCAGAGAATCAGATCAGCAAAGACAATGTAGAAAAATATTCCAAGACAGTGCAACAGAATGGGGAGAAGAAAAAAAAAAAAAAAAAACACTGTAAAAAGAATGAAGAAGTTTTAAGAGAGCTGCAGAATAACATGATATCTGCAATATATCCATATAATATCCATATCATAGGGATACCAGAAGAAGAGAAACAAGGGATGGAAAATATGTTTGAAAAAGTAATGATAGAAAACTACCCTAACTGGATGAGTGAAATGTTACTCAAGTTCAGGAAGCACAGAGGGTCCCAATGAAGATGAACCCAAACAGACCCCTCCAAGATACGTCATAATTAAATGGCAAATATCAAAGACAAAGAGAGAATTCTAAAAGCACCAAGATAGAAACAGATAATAATCTATAAGAGGGCTCCAATAAGGTTATCAAATGATTACCCAACAGAAACAATAAAAGCCAGAAGGGAATGCCAAAAAATATTCCAACTAATGGAAAACAAAGGCCTGCAACCAAGAATACTTTACAAAGCAAGGCTCTCATTCAAAATGGAAAGTGAAATAAGGAGCTTCCCAGACAAAAGAAGGCTGAACGAATACACCTCCACCAAACCAGCATTGCAAGGGATGCAAAAGGGCCTGCTTTGAAACAATGGAGAAATAGAGACAGAGAGGAACATAGGTACAAAGGAGAAAAATGCCAATGAATAAGTTACCTAGCAATAACAACCTTAAAAGGAAATGAATTAAATGCACCAATCAAAAGATGTAGGGTAGCTAAATGGAAAAGAAAGTATGACCCACATATATGCTGCCTAAAAGACACCCATCTCAGAACAAAATATTAACACAGACTGACAGTGAAGGGATGGAAAAATATATATCAAGCAATGGACACAAAAAAGAGGCTGGGGTAGCAATACCATGTTAGACAAAATACATTTTGAAATGAAGGCTGTAAATAGAGACAAAGAATATGTCATAATACTTACGGGAACAATCCATCAAGAAAATGTAACCCTTGTAAACATATATACATCCAACATAGGAGCACCCAAATATATAAGAAAAATCTTGGAGGACATCAACACACTAATGGTAGGGGATTTTAATACCCCATTAACAACAATAGAGAGATCATCCAAGCAAAAACACACCAAGGATATTGTGGCATTGAACAACACTCTAAATGAAATAGACTTAATTGATATAGAAATTTTCACTCCAAAGAAGCAAAATGCATTCTTTTCAAATGCACATGGAACATTATTAAAGATAGCTCACATGATAGGATACAAGACAAGTCTCCACAAATACAGGAAAATTGAAATTGTACCAAGCATCTTCTCACATCACAATGGCTTGAAACTAGAAATCAACCTTAAAGGAAAACCCCCCAAAACATTCTAATTCATAGATATTGAATAACATGCTATTAAGTAATGAATGGGTAAACAACGAGATAAAAAAAAATCAAAGAGTATCTGGAAATAAATGAAAATGAATACACAACAGTCCAAAACCTATGGGACACAACAAAGGCAGACCTCAGAGGGAAGTTTATTGTAATATAGGCCTACCTAAAAAGGTTAGAAGAAACTTGTACAAACAACCTAACCAGGAAGCTGCAATAACTAAGGAACATCAACAAACAAAGTCCAGAGCAAGTAAAAGGAAATATTCATCAAGACCAGAGCCAAATTAAGTAACTTAGAGAATAAAACTACAATTAAAGAATCATAAATTCTGGAGCTAGTTCTTTGAAAAAATAAATCTGATAAGCCTTTAACCTGACTCATCAAGAAGAACAGAGAGAGAGGACCCAAATAAACAAAATCAGAAATGACAGAGGAGAAATCACAACTGATATCTCAGAAAAACAAAGGATTGTAATAAATTACTACAAAAAACTATATAACAAGAAATTTGACAACCTGAGTGAAATGGACACATTTCTAGAAACATAACCTACCAAAACTTAATGAAGAAGAAATAGAAAGCTTGAATAGACTAATCACAACTAGCAAAATTGGGGGAGTAATTAACACACTCCCCACCCACAAGAATCCCAGACCGACAGATACACAGGTGAATTTTACCAAACATTTAGAGAAGAACTAACTTCTATTCTTCTCAACAGATTCCAAAAAATCCAAGAAGAAGGAAGACTCCCAAACTCTTTGTATGAGCCCAATATAATTCTAATCCCAAACCAGGTCAAGATACAACTAAGAAAGAAAACTACAGGCCAATATCTCTGATGAACATAGATGCTAAAATTCTCAACAAAATATTGGCCAACTGATTCCAGCAATATATTAAAAAGATCATACATCATGATTAATTGTGATTCATCCCAGAGATGCAAAGATAATATAACATCTGCAAATCAATAAATATTATACAGCACATAAGCAAAATGAAAGACAAAACCATATGATTATATCAATAGATGCTGAAAAAGCATTTGATAAAAGTATAGCAACCATTTATGATTTTAAAAACACCTCAGCAAAATAGGAAGAGAGGGAGCATATCTTAACATAATAAAGTCCATATGTGAGAAGCCTGCAGCCAGCATCATACTCAATGGTCAAAAGCTAAAGGTTTTTCCCCTAAGATCAGGAAGAAGACAGGCTGTCCACTTTTGCCACTTCTGTTCAACATCATTTTGGAAGTTCAAGTCATAGTGATCAGACAAGAAAAGGAATCAAAGGTATCCAAAAGGGAAAGGACAAAGTCAAACTGTCATTATTTGCAAATGATATGATAGCGTACATACAAAACCCGATCGGCTCCACCAAAAACTTAACCTAATAAGCAAATTTACCAAAATAGCTGGGTATAAAGTCAATATCCAGAAATCAAAAGCATTTTTGTGTACCAATAATGAAACAACATAAATAGAAGCAAGAAAACAAATCCCATTTACCATAGCAACAAGAAATATAAAGTACCTAGGAATAAACTTAACTAAGGAGGTAAAAGACCTGTACTCAGAAAACTACAGAACAATGAAGAAAGAAATCAAGGAAGACACAA
The DNA here is from genome assembly GCA_004026585.1 of Noctilio leporinus. NCBI lineage: Eukaryota > Metazoa > Chordata > Mammalia > Chiroptera > Noctilionidae > Noctilio > Noctilio leporinus. The sequence goes on from PVIW01014481.1 coordinate 15,042, forward strand.
ATAAATGAAAGCATATACCATGTTCATGGATAGGAAGAATTAACATCATTCAAATGTCCATACTACCCAAAGCATTCTTCAGATTCAATGCAATCCCAATTAAATACCAATGACAGACTTCACAGAAATAAAAAAATACTTCAAAAATTTATATGGAGCCAAAAACACCCATGAATAGCCACCACAATCTTGAGAAAGAAGAACAAGGTAGGAGGAATCACAATCCCGGACTTCAAACAATACTACAAGGCTACTGTCATCAAAACAGCCTGGTACTGGCATAAGAATAGACATATAGATCAATGGAACAGAATAGAGAGCCCAGAAATTAACCCAGGACTCTATGGCCAACTAATATTTGGCAAAGGGGAAAGGAACATAAAATAGAGTATAAACAGTCTTTTTCAACAAATGGTGCTGGGAGAACTGGACAGTAAGATGCAAAAAGATAAAACTAGACCACCAACTTACACCATACACCAAAATAAACTCAAGATGGATAAAGGATTTAAACATAAGCAGTGCCACCATAAAGGTCCTGGAGAAAAATATAGACAGTAAACTTTTGGATATCCTATGCAGAAATATGTTTACTGATACTTCACCAAGGGCAAAGGAAATAAAAGAACAAATCAACAAATGGAACTATATCAAATTGAAAAGTTTCTGTTCAACTAAAGAAAATGTCAGCAAAATTCAAAGGGAACCAACTGTATGGGAAAACATAATTACCAATGATACCTCAGACAAGGGTTTCATCTCCAAAATATATAAAGAACTAATGTGACTCAACACCAGGGAGACAGACAGCCCAATTAAAAAATGGGCAAAGGACCTGAACAGACAACTCACTGAGGAAGATATACAAAGGGTCCAGAGGCATATGAAAGAATGGTCAACATCACTAGTCATCAGAGAGGTGCAAATTAAAACCACAATAAGATACCACCTCACACCTGTCAGAATGGCAATTACCAATAATTCAACAAACAACAAGTGTTGGTGAGGATGTGGGGCAAAGGGAACCCTCGAGCACTGTTGGTGGGAATGCAGTCTGGTGCAGCTACTGTGGAAAACAGTATAGGGTTTCCTTAAAAAACTAAAAATGGAACTGCCTTTTGATCTAGTGATTCCACTACTTGGACTATACCCAAAGAATCCTGAAACACCAATTCATAAGAACCTATGTACACCTATGTTCATAGAAACACTATTTACAAAAGCCAAGTTCTAGAAACAGCCTAAGTGCCCATTAGTGGATGATTAGATCAAAAAAACTTTGGTACATTTACGCAATGGAATACTATACAGCAGAAAGAAAGAAGGAACTCCTACCCTTTGCAACAACATGAATGGATCTGGGGAGTATTATGCTTAGTGAAATAAGCCAGTCAGTGAAGGACAAATACCATATGATATCACCCATTACAGGACAATAATGAACAAAACTAACAAGCAAGAAAGAACCAAATATATGAATACATTGAATAGGCCTTCAGTGGTCAGGGGGATGGGGGTTGGGGGGAGTGTGGAGGAAGAGGCAAGGAAGGGGAGCAGTTTAGATGAAAATCTATTATAAAGGAACCATGGACATGGACAACAGATGGGACTGACTTTGGGGGTAATGGTTGGGTGGAGTGTGGGACAGAGGGAAGCAAAAAGGGGATGGATGTAATACAACAACAATAAAATTAAATTAAAAAGCAATGCAAGGTTCATTTAACATTTGAAATTTTAGCATAGTAATTTACTATACAATAAAAAATAGAAAGCAACATCCATATGATTATATAAATAAATGCAAAAATATTTTTGACAAAATCCAACATCCATTGCTAACAACTACCTGCAAACTAGAAATATCCTAAACCTGATTTTTAAAAAATCTTCCAAAAACCTATAGCTTGTATTATACTGATGGGTAAAAAAATAATATATTTTCTTCTGAGATTAGAAAAAGTTAAGAATGTCCATTGTCATAACTTCCATTGAACATTGTATTGAAACTAGCCAGTGCCTCCAGATTGAAAGGAAGAAGCAACATGTTTTTCTTTTACAGATGACCTGTTTGCCTACGTAGAAAATTTGATAGACTTTTAATTTTTTGTACAGTAAGCTTAATTGTACAAAAACAATTACTAGTAGTAATAAATTAGTTAAGCATTTACATAATACAAAATAATATAAAGAATCAATTTCATTTATTTATTTATTTGTTTGTTTTTTATCCTCACCCAAAGACATCTTCAGTGATTTTAGAGAGGGGAATGGAAGACAGAGAGGAAGAGAAATGAATGTCAGAGAAAAATATCTTTTGGTTCCCTGAAACCTAAGCATGTGTTCTGACTGTAAATAAAATATCAGTAGGTTCCCTGAAACCTAAGCATGTGTTCTGACTGAAAATTGAACCCATAATTTTTTTTATTTATGAGATAAAACTCCAATCAACTAAGCCACATTGACCTGGGCTCAATTGCATTTCTTCATGCTAGCAATGAACATAAAATATTAAAAGTTTTAAGAACTATTTATAACAAAACATGAACTACTCAGTGATAAATATGACAAAAGATATAAAAAGCATGTAAATTAGAAAATATTTCTGGGTAATAATTTAAAATATCTAAATAAATAAAAAGCTATATATCTTGTTCATGGACCAGAAGGTTCAATATTGTTATGGTGTCTATTCAGTTACTTTGCTAAGTTTTTAATTGTATTGTGTGTGTGTGTGTGTGTGTGTGTACACTTGTTTGAGTTCTTTATAAATTTTGGGTATTAGCACTTATCAGTTGTATAATTGGCAAATAAAAAAAAATAATAAAGTCTACTCGGTTGGATATCAGTACTGCTACTCCAGCTCTTTTTCCTTTCCATTTGCAAGAAATGTCTTTTCCCATCCTTTTATGTTTAATCTGTGTTATATCTTTTGATCTAATATGGATCTATTGGAGGCAGCATATATGTGAGTCTTGTTTTCTTATCCATTCAGCTATCTTACATCTTTTGGTTGGAGCATTTAAGCTATTTACATTTAAGGTAATTATTGATACATATTTAGAAACATTTTATTGTTAAACTATTTTCCTCTGTTTTTTTTTTTTCTTTCCCTTTTTTCTTCTTCTTAAAGTAAGCCCTTTATCCTTTGTTGCAGTAGTGATTTGATGTTAACAAACTCCTTAGCTTTTTCTTATCTGGGAAGCTGTTCATTTCTCCTTTAATTTTAAATGATAGCCTTGCTGGGTAAAGTAGCCTTGGTTGTAGGTCCTTTATTGCATCACCTTGAATATTTCATGCCATTCCTTTGTGGCCTGAAGTTTTTCTTTTGAGAAGTCAGATGACAGTCTAATTGGTGCTCCCTTGTATGTAATTACCTGCTTTTTTCTTGCGGCTTTTAGGATTCTCTCCTTGTCTTTAAGCCTCGTATTTTTAATTATGATATATCTTGCTATAGGCCTTTTTGCATCAAACACATTTGGAACATTCTGAGTTTCCTGGAATTGCATGTCTTTTACATCCCCCAGGTTAGGGAAGTTTTCAGTCATTATTTCTTTAAATAGGTTCTTGGTCCCCTACCCACTCTCTCCTCCTTCTGGTATTCCTATGATGCATGCTGTTACCCTTCATATTGTCCAAAATGTTTCTTAAGCTATCTTCATTTCTTTGTCATTTCTTTCTTTCTTTCTTTCTTTCTTTTTGCTCCACCTGTGTGTTTTTGTTCTACCTTGTCTTCAAAATCACTAATTCAGTCCTCTGCTTCATCTAACCTACTTTATTCCTTCTAGTGCATTATTTATTTCAGAGTGGTCCTTTTTAGGTTTCTTTGTCTTTTTTCTTGCTGATGAGTATCCTTATAATCATTACACTATCTGATAAATTGCTTATCTCCACTTCATCTATCTCTTCTTCTGAAGAATTCTCTTGTTATTTCATTTTGGATCTGTTTCTTTGTCTTCCCACTTAGGCTGCTTCTTTGTATTTGTTTCTATGTATTAGATAATTTGCAAAGACTTTGGTATGGAGCTTAGTCAGAGACTGCTTGTGACTGGCCCTGGTCAATCTATTTGCCACTATCGGTGATACACAGTGAGTGGCTTCTTCCGATGAGCCTGTTTGTGTGAAGAAAGAACCACATTGTACACCAAGGCTGGGTTTTCCCAGCAGCTGTCCAGGTGGAATGTCAGTTGAAGTTTCATGGAACCCCCAGAGATCCATCTTAGTTGTTAATCGGAAATATAGCCACAGGGTGCAATCAGCTGCCCAGTTTAAGCTTCACAGAGTGGGACAGAGTAATTACTGTGGGTGGAGCTATTGCTTCCTCTCAGGCTGATGTCTCTCAGGGAGGCAAGCTCTGACTGGGAAAGATGGCTTCCGCAGTATAGGGAATGTTTCAGCACAGGAATCACAGAGATCCTGGTGGCTGTTCCTTCATTTTTATTCCTCCAGAGCCACTACTCCAAACTCTCCTCAAGCATCTCTAATCCTCTCTCCCACCCTCTGCCAGAGCCCAGGGTAAGTGTTTGCAAATAAAATTTTGTGCATTGGCTTTTTAAGAGGCTCTCTGAGTCTCCATTCATCTCTCTCTGGCAGATAGAAACCTTGCTGCTTCTCACAGCTGGATGTTATTTGGACTCCTTTCTGACCCTGGTGCTTTAGGCTGAGGAGCCCAGCTTGGTATTTAAAGCCTGCACTTCTCAGGGGGAACCGTGGCTGCTGAAATATCTTTCTGGAACTACAGCTGCCACCCATCGGAGCCCAGACAGCTATCTCATGCCTCCTCTACATTCCTTATTAGTCCCATTATGGTGAAGTAGTTTCTTTTGTCTGTCTGTGGTTATAAGGTTTATCTCCAGCTAGTGTTCAGTTATTTATTCAGGATGATTTCTCTATAATTTAGTTATATTTCAGATTTTCCTGGAAGGAGGATAGTGTAGCATCCACTTATTCTTCTGCCATTTTGAATTTCCAATATTTTGATGTTTAAGTTAATGGTAGGTTTTGTTTTGCCAGAGTAGATGATTCCTAAATGGCTATTAATTGTTTAACTGATTAATGAAAATAAAATAGACATGTGGGACTGCACAAATATAGTGGACTAAGCAGTATTAACTACTAAGGGTTGTGTATTATGACCTGGTAATCTTTGTGTTGTCATAGTACCTAATAATCTCCTCTGCATGTAATACATAAATAATTAATGTATGTCAAATACAATTGACTTAAACTATCCAACCAGATAATTTTCCTCATTCTATAAAGTTGTATAATTATAAGTGCGGAGCCATCTCATTTCAACATGGGACTCTCTTCTGCAGCAGCTACTGGTTCTTAGTTGTTGCCTGTATCACCACTTCACTTTGTCCCTCAAAGTTTCTTTGTCTGAAGATGACTTTTCCCTGATCCAGCTTCCATAACTCTCTCTATTTGCACAAATCCATCCATTTTCTATTGACAATTCTTAAAACTATTTAATCTTATAAAAAATGGAAATATATATATGGCCCTGGCAAAGTAGCTCATTTGGTTGAAGTGTCATCCCATACACCAAAAGGTTGTGGGTTTGATCCTCAGTCTCAGGTGTGGCAACTGATCAATAAGAGGCAACTGATCGATGTTTTTCTCTTACATCAATGTTTCTTTCTTTCTCTTCTATCTCTCCCCACCACTCTCCTCTCTCTCTAAAAATTATCAATAAACATATCCTCAAATGAGGATTTAAATATATATAAAGATTGAGTTAGTTGTTCACACAATTCTATCCTATTATTCATCAACCACAGTTTAAATGTATTTACCCCAGAGTCATCCCCACTAGTAACTATCAATAGCTAGGAATTACAAAAGTAAAAAATCTTAATGTAGTGGCAAGTACTCTACATTTCTTTAATCATTAAGTGCCATTTTTCTTATTTCAATCACTTTTCAAGGAAATCAATCTAGCTACATATCTTTATATTTCTCATTAAAAAGAATCTAATAGAAAAATCATCTAAAATATGAATGGAAATAATGATTATTTCCTAAAATCACAGCATTAAATAGTAAGAAAGAATCAACCTTTGTTAAAATTTCCATTAAGTATCCTTTTAGTGCTTTGTCTCTGCAATTATGAAGGCAATTTGTTTGATGCAAAGTAAGACTACATTAATAATATTCTTTACTAAGTTGCTTTATTTTCCTCATCACTTGTATTAATATATACAGCACACACTTTTGCAGATGCATGTGCATTTATGCATGCATATATCCATGTCAAATATGCATAACTCTGTCAGACTCAATTTAATGGCTGAAATTCATTATTGCATTATCTAGTGCTGTTACAAATAATTTTACACAGTATAGTAAATGGTTGGGAGCATGAACTCTAAGTCCAAACTCCCAGGATTTAAACCCTGGTCAGGTCAAGTACTACCTGTGTGACCTTTAGCATGTTAGTCAATATCCCTCTTCTTCAATTTCCACATATATAATATGCTAATAATTATAGTACCTATATCAAAGGGCTGAAGAGAGAGTTATATAAAGTGTTTAAATGATACCTGGCATATGTTACTACTTTGCTACAACACATAAAGGAATAGAGAGTGAAAAAACAGTAGAGAATATCATAAAGCCAAAAATTGGTTCTAGCAAAATGCTAGAAATGGCCGAAGTGCCCATCAGTGGATGATTAGATCAAAAAAATTTGGTACATTTACACAATGGAATACTACACAGCAGAAAGAAAGAAGGAACTCCTACCCTTCACAACAACATGGTTGGAACTAGAAAGTATTATGCTTAGTGAAATAAGCTAGTCAGTGAAAAACAAATACCATATGATCTCACCCATTACAGAACAATAATGAACAAAACTAACAACAAGCCAAACCAGATAGATGAATACAGCGAATAGGCCTTCAGTGGACAGGGGGAAGGGGGGTGGGGGAGGGGGAAGATGAGACAAAGAAGGGGAGCAGTATATACAAGAACCTAGTATGGAAGAACCATGGACATGGACAACAGGTGTGATTGACTTTGTGGGGGAGTGGGTGGGTGGGGAAGGGGACAGAGGGGAGTAAAAATGGGATGAATGTAATACAACAACAATAAAATTAAATTTTAAAAAATTAGTTCTTTGAAAAGATTAATAAAAATGATAAAGCTTTAAGTAAACTGACAAAAAAAAGGACAGAAGGCTTAAATTATAATCAGTAATGAACAAGGAGGTAACTCTTATCTTACATGAATAAAACAGGTTATAAGTGGACACAATGAAACTCTGCAGGCCAAAAAAGTCAGATATGTCTCATGAAAAGGAAAAATTACTAGAAAACATACTACCAAACCTGACTCAATAAAAAATAGAAAATTAGAATATGCTATAACAACTAAAGAGATGGAATAAACAATCAAAAACTGCTGATAATTCTAAAACAGCTGATAATTCTAATTTAATTTTTTTTGTATTTTCCATTACTATTTAGTTCCCTTATAACCACCCCCTCCCAGCAATCACCACACTGTTGTTGAAGTCCATGAGTCCTTTTTCCTTTTTATTCAGTCTCTCCACCATCTAACCTGCCACTTGGTTGTCATGTTGCTATCTATGCATCTCTGTTTTGCTTATTAGTTCAGTTTGTTCATTAGATTCCACATGTGAATGAAATTATATGGTATTTGTGTTTCTCTGACTGGCTTATTTCACTAAACATAATGTTCTCTAGGTCCATGCATACTGTGGCAAAGAATACAATTTTCTTCTTTTTTACAGCTGAGTAGTATTCCATTGTGTAAATGACCCATAGTTAGTTCTAAAAACCATGTTCTAATGGATTTGCCAGTAAATTGTACCAGATACTTATATAAGAATAAATTGGAATTCTTTATAAATTCTACCAAAAAAAATAGAAGAAGAGGGAACAGTTCCTAATTCATTTTATAGGGCAATATTAGCCTGATAGCAAAACAAAGATATCATAAGAATAGTAGAAACCAATATTTCTCATGAATATGCACACAAACATCCTAAACAAGTTACTAACAAACTGAATCCAACTTATAAAAACTGTATATAAAAAGGATTATACATCATGAGCAAGTGACATTTATCCTATAAATCCAAGGTTGGATCAACATCTGAAAATTTGTTAATATACCATATCAATAGAAAAAATGAGGAGCAAAACTAACAACAAGCAAAACAGAACCAAGTATATGAATAC
>PVIW01014482.1:0-23246 GCA_004026585.1 Noctilio leporinus
AACAAAAATGCTTTTGATTTCTGGATATTGACTTTATACCCAGCTATTTTGCTAAATTTGCTTATTAGGTTGAGTAAGTTTTTGGTGGAGCCCATCGGGTTTTGTATGTACACTATCATATCATCTGCAAATAATGACAGTTTGACTTCCTCCTTTCCAATTTGGATACCTTTGATTCCTTTTTCTTCTCTGATGGCTAAAGCTAGAACTTCCAAGCCAATGTTGAACATAAGTGGAGAAAGTGGACAGCCATGTCTCATTCCTGATCTTAGGGGGAAAGCTTTCAGTTTTTGTCCATTAAGTATGATGTTGGCTTCAGGTTTCTCATAGATGGCCTTTATGATGTTGAGGTATGCTCCCTCTATTCCCATTTTGCTGAGGGTTTTTATCATAAATGGTTGCTGCACTTTATCAATTGTTTTTCCAGCATCTATTCATATGATGATATGGTTTATATCTTTCAATTTGTTGATGTGGTGTATTACATTGATTGATTTACGAATGTTGTAACATCCTGGCATCCCTGGGATGAAGCCCACTTGATCATGGTATATGATCTTTGTAATATACTGCTGAATCCAACTGGCCAATATTTTGTTGAGAATTTTAGCATCTATGTTCAGCAGAGATATTGGCCTGTAGCTTTCTTTCTTAGTTGGATCTTGCCCTGGTTTTGGGATTAGAATAATATTGGCCTCATAGAAAGAGTTAGGGAGTTTTCCCTTTTCCTGAAATTTTTGGTATAGTTTGAGGAGGATAGGAGTTAGTTCTTCCTTAAATGTTTGGTAAAATTCACCTGTGTAGCCATCTGGTCCAGGGCTTTTGTGCTTTGGGAGATTTTGGATTACTTCTTTAATTTCATTAGCTGTTATTGGCCTTTTCAGGCTTTGTGCTTCTTCTGGGTTCAGTTTTGGTAAATTATACATTTCCAGAAATGTGTCCATTTCATCCAGGTTATCATATTTTTTTTTGTCATAGAGTTGTTTGTAGTAATTCCTTACAATCTTTGTTATTTCTGAGGTATCAGTTGTGATTTCCCCTCTTTCAGTTCTGATTCTGTTTATTTGGGTCCTCTCTCTTTTTCTTGGTGAGTCTGGATAAAGGCTTGTTAATTTTGTTTATTTTTTCAAAGAACCAACTCCTGGACCTTTGATTCTACAAATTGTAGTTTGAATCTCTGAGTTATTTAGTCCTTCTCTGATCTTGAAGATTTCCTTCCTTCTACTTGCTCTGGGCTTAGTTTGTTGTTGCTCCTCTAGTTCATGCAACTTTATGGTTAGGATGTTTTTATAAACTTCTTGTGACATTTTTTGGAAGGCCTGTATTGCTATAAATTTCCCCCTGAGAACTGGCTTTGCTGTATCCCATAGGTTTTGGGCTGTAATGTGTTCATTTTCATTTGTTTCCAGGAACTTTCTGATTTCCTCTTTGATCTCATTGTTAACCCTTTCATTACTTAAAAGCATGTTATTCAGTCTCCATGAGTTAGAGAATTTTTGTTTTTTTCCCTTGAGATTGGTTTCTAGTTTCAAGCCATTGTGATCTGAGAAGATGCTTGGTATGATTTCAATGTTCCTGTTGTTGTGGAGGCTTGTGTGGTGACATACCATGTGGTCTATCTTGGAGAATGATCCATGTGCATTTGAAAAGAATGTGTATTTTGCTTCTTTGGGGTTAAAGACCCTGTATACATCAATTAGGTCCATTTCCTCTAGAGTGTTGTTCAATGCCACAACATCTTTGGGGATTTTTTGTTTGGAAGATCTGTCCATTGTTGATAGTGGGGCATTAAAATCCCCTACTATTAGTGTGTTGCTTTCTATATCTTTCTTAAAGTTCACCAAGATTTTCCTTATATATTTTGGAGCTCCTATGTTGGGTGAGTATATGTTTATCAGCGTTATTTCTTCTTAATGGATTATTCCCTTAAGTATTATATAATGTCTTTCTTTGTCCCTATATATGGCCTTCATTGTAAAACCTAATTTGTCTGAAATAAGTATTGCTACTCCAGCTCTGTTCTTCATGTTCATTTACTTGATATATAATTTTCCATCCCTTCACTCTCAATCTGTCTCTATCTGTTTTTCTGAGGTGGGTCTCTTGAAGACAGAATATATGTGGATCATGTTGTCTTATCCATTCAGCTACCCTACGTCTTTTGATTGGTGAATTTAATCCATTTACATTTATTGTTATTATTGATTGATATTTATTCATTGCCATTTTGTCCCTTTGTATCTGTATTCCTGTTTGCCTGTCTTTGTTTCTTCATTCTATTTATTTATTTACTTATTTATTTATAAAACGGACCCTTTAGCATTTTATGCAACACTGGTTTGGTAGAGATGTATTCTTTTAGTCTTTTTTTGTCTGGGAAACTCCTTATTTCTCCTTCTATCTTGAATGAGAGCCTTGCTGGGTAGAGTATTCTTGGTTGCAGGCCTGTGTTTACCATGACTTGAAATATTTTTTGCCATTCCCTTCTGGCTTGAGTTGTTTCTGTTGAATAATCATTTGATAGCCTTATTGGAGCCCCCTTATATGTTATTTGTCGTTTCTCTCTTGATGCTTTTAGAATTCTCTCTTTGTCTTTGAAATTAGCTATTTTAATTATAATATGCCTTGGTGTTGATCTGTTTGGGTTACTCTTCATTGGGACTCTGTGCTTTCTGAACTTGATTAATGCTTTCACTCATCATGTTAGGGAAATTTTCTATCATGACTTTTTTGAACAGGTTTTCCATTCCTTGTTTCTCTTCTCCTTCTGGTATCCCTATGGTACAGATATTATTGTGTTTCATGTTGTCCTGCAGCTCTCTTAAACCCTCTTCAATCTTGTTCAGCCTGTTTTTATTCTCTTGTACTGTCTTGGAGTATTTGTCTACATTGTCCTCCAACTTGCTGATTCGGTCCTCTGCTTCCTCTAGCCTACTGTTGATTCCTTCTATTGTATTCTTCAATTCAGAAATTCTATTCTTCATTTCCTCCTGGCACTTATTGATAGTTTCTATGTCCTTTTTTATGCTGTTGTAGCACTCAGTAAGTTTCTTGTAACTTCCCTGGAGTTGTTTATAGTTTTCTTTGATGTGGCTGAGCTCACTGAGCTTCTCTATCATCATTCTTTTGAATTCCTTATCTGGTATTTCAAGTGCCTCTGTTTCATTTGGTGGTCTTTCTGGGGATTCTTCCTTTCCTTCTGGTGATGGACTGATTCTTTTTTCCCCCATTTTGGGTTTCTGTTCTTGCTTGCTTTTTGTTTTTTGTTTTTTCGTTGGATTAATCTGCTTTGCTTCTTTGCCTTAGTTGAGCACCCTTCTTGTGTTAAGAGTTTGTGGAGTTCAGTGTTGCTGTGTCCCAGATTTTATCCACTTGCTCTTCTTGGTGTGCCCTTTATTTTGGCTGTCTGGTTGTGTTCTGGATTGGTTGTGTATGTTGCTCCTTTCCTTCCCGTCAAGGCACTTCTTCTGTCCTGCTCTTCTGGAGGTCTCTGCTGCCTCTGGGCTGTGCACCCCTGAGTACAGATGCCGACTGCTCCAATTTTTAGGGACCTGAAGATGTCTTGCGCTCCCTTTCCTATCCTCCAGCTGCTCTGGTACTCCAGAAAACCATCAGCATTGCTCTCTGCTCTGTCACCATCTTTTCTATTTTTCTTTCTTTTTAAAGTATATTTCATTGATTATGCTATTACAATTGTTCCAGTTTTCCACTTTGCATCGCTCTTCCTGGTACCTTCCTTCCCTATAGCAAACCACATTCTTTCATGTCCATGGGTCATGCATATAGATATTTGGCTTCTCCATTTACTTTGCTATTCTTTTTTCTTTTTAGATTTAATTTTATTATTGTTGTACTGAATCCATTTTCTTTTTATTCCCCTTTGTCCCCTTTCTTACCACCCACTCTCTAACAAAGTCAATCCCACCTGTTGTCCATGTCCATCATTCTTCCATACTAGGTTCTTGACTAAACTGCTCCCTTTCTTTGCCTCTTCTTCCCCCCTCCCAGCACCCCTCTTCCCCCTGCCAACTGAAGGCCTATTCACTGTATTCATATATCTTGTTCTGTTTTACTTTTTGTTTGTTTTCTTCATTATTGTCTTGTAATGGGTGAGATCATATGGTATTTGTCTTCACTGACTGGCTTATTTCACTATGCATAATACTTTCTAGTTCCATCCATGTTGTTGCAAAGGTTAGGAGTTCCTTCTTTCTTTCTGCTGTGTAGTATTCAATTGTGTAAATGTACCAAAGATTTTTGATCCAATCATCCACTAATGGGCACTTAGGCTATTTCCAGCACTTGGCTATTGTAAATAGTGCTGCTATGAACATAGGGGTACATAGGCTCTTATGAATTGGTATTACAGGATTCTTCAGGTATAGGCCTAGTAGTGGAATTGCTGGATCAAAAGGCAGTTCCATTTTTAGTTTTTAGAGGAAACCCCATACTGTTTTCCATAGTGGCAGCACCAAGCAGTAGTCCCAGGTTTCCCTTTGCCCCACATCTTTGATGACACATGTTGTTTGTTAATTTGTTGATGATTGACATTCTGACAGGTGTGAGGTGGTATCACATGGTGGTTGTAATTTGCATCTCTCTGATGGCTAGTGATGTTGAGCATTCTTTCATATGCCTTTGGGCCCTTTGTATGTCTTCCTCAGTTCAGGTCTTTTGCCCATTTTTTAATTGGGCTGTCTGTCTCCCTGGTGTTGAGTCACATTAGTTCTTTATATATTTTGCATATCAAACTCTTATCTGAGGTGTCATTGGCAAATATGTTTTCCCATATATATGGTTCCCTTTGAATTTTGCTGGTGTTTTCTTTAGCTGAAAAGAAACTTTTCATTTTAATATAGTCCCATTTGTTGAATTGGTCTTTTATTTCCTTTGCCCTTGGAAAAGTATCTGTAAACATTTCTGCATAGTATATCTAAAATTTTACTGCCTATGTTTTTCTTTAGGAACTTTATGGCAGCATTGCTTATGTTTAAGTTCTTTATTCATCTTGAGTTGATTCTGGGGTATGGTGCAAGTTGGTGGTCTAGTTTTATCTTTTTGCATATTGCTGCCCAGTTCTCCCAACATCACTTGTTGAAGAGACTGTTTTTATTCCATTTTATGTTCTTTCCCCCTTTGTTGAATATTAATTGATGATAGCATCCTAGGTTCATTTCTGGTCTCTCTATTCTGTTCCATTGATCTATATGTCTATTCTTATGCAGTACCAGACAGTTTTGATGACAGTAGTCTTGTAGTATAGTTTGATGTCCACTACTGTGATTGCTCTTACCTTGTTCTTCTTTCTCAAGATTGCTGTGGCTATTCATGGGTGTTTATGGCTCCATATAAATTTTTGAAGTATTTTTTCTATGTCTGTGAAGCCTGTCATTGGTATTTCAATTGGGATTACATTGAATGTATGCATTGCTTTGGGTATTATGGACATTTTAATGATGTTAATTTTTCCCATCCATGAACATGGTATATACTTCCATTTATTTGTATCTTACTTCATTTTTTCCCCCAATGTCCTGCAGTTATCTGAGTACAGGTCTTTTCCCACTTTGGTTAAGTTTATTCCTAAGTACTTTATTTTTCTTGTAACTAGGTAAATGGGATTTGTTTCCTTGCTTCTATTTCTCATGTTTCATTATTGGTATAAAAATTGCTTTTGATTTCTGGATATTGATATTATACAGCTACTTTGTTAAATTTGCTTATTAGGTCGAGTAAGTTTTTGGTAGAGCCTATGGGGTTCTGTATGGGCACTATCATATCATCTGCAAATAATGACATTTTTACATCCTTCTTTCCAATTTGGATACCTTGGTTCCTTTTACTCCTCTGCTACAGCCAGAACTTTCAAGATGATTTTGAACAACAGTGGAGAAGGTGGACAGCCTTGTCTTGTTCCTGATCTTAGGGGGAAAGCTTTTAGGTTTTGCCCAAAGACTATGATGTTGGCTTCAGGTTTCTCATAGATGGTCTTTATGATGTTGAGGTATGCTCCCTCTATTCCAATTTTGATGGGTGTTTTTATCATAAATGGTTGCTGTACTTTCTCAAATGCTTTTATAGCATTTATTGATATGGTTTTTGTCTTTCATTTTGTTGATGTGGTGTATTACATTTATTGATTTGCTAATGTTGTACCATCCTTGTATCCCTTGGATGAAACCCACTTGATCATGGTGCATGATCTTTTACATGTATTGCTGGATAGAGTTGGCCAATATTTTAGCCACCCTTAGCATCTATGATCATCAGAGATATTGGCCTATAGTTTTCTTTCTTAGTTGTGTCTTAATCTGGTTTTGGGATTAGAATGATATTGGCCTCATAGAAAGAGTTTGGGAGTATTCCATCTTCCTGTAGTTTTTGGTATAGGTTGAGAAGGATAGCAGTTAATTCTTCTTTACAGGTTTTGTAGACTTCACCTGTGTATCCATCTTGTCCAGGGCTCTTGTTATTTGGGAGATTTTGGATTACTTCTTCAACTTCACTAGTTGTTTTTGGCCTATTCAGGCTTTCTGCTTCTTCTGGATTCCGTTTTGGTAGATTATACATTTCTAGAAATGTGTCCATTTCATCTAAGTTGTCATATTTCTTGTCATATAGTTGTGTGTAGTAATTTATTACAATCTTTTGTATTTCTGAAGTATCAGTTGTGATTTCTCCTCAGTCGTTTCTGATTCTGTTTATTTCAGTCCTCTCTTTATGTGTCTGGATAAAAGCTTGTCAATTTTGTTTATTTTTTCAAAGAACCAGCTCCTGGATTTATTGATTCTTCAAATTGTAATTTGAGTTTCTAAGTTATTTAGTTCTCCTCCGATCTTGATGATTTCCTTCCTTTACTTGCTCTGGGCTTAGGTTGTTGTTGTTCCTCTAGTTCTTGCAACTTTATGGTTAGGTTGTTTGTATAAACTTCTTCAACCTTTTTAGGTAGGCCTGTATTGCTATGAATTTCCCTTTGAGAAATGCCTTTGCTGTGTCCCATAGGTTGTGGGCTATTGTGTATTCATTTTCATTTGTTTCCAAAAACCTTTTGATTTCATTTTTTTATCTCATTGTCAACCAATTCATTATTTAAAAGTATTATATTCAATCTCCATGAGTTAGAGTGATTTTTGTTTTGTTTTTTTTCTTTTCAGATTTGTTTCTAGTTTCAAGCCATTGTGATCTTAGAATATACATGGTATGATTTCAATGTTCCTGTATTTGTGGAGGCTTGTCTTGTGACCTACCATGTGTTCTATCTTAGAGAATATTCCCTGTGCATTTGAAAAGAAAATGTATTTTCCTTCTTTGGGGTAAAAGGTTCTGTAGATATTAGTTAGGTCCATTTCCTCTAAAGTGTTGTTCAATGCCACAATATCCTTAGTGGTTTTTTTGTTTGGAAGATCTGTCCATTGTTGATAGTGGGGTATTAAAATCCCCTACTATGAGTGTGTTGCTGTCTATGTCTTTCTTAAAGTCTTCCAAGATTTTCCTTATATATTTTGGAGCTCCTATGTTGGGTGCGTCTAATTTTATCAGAGTTATTTCTTCTTGATGGATTGTTCCCTTAAGTATTATGAAATGCCCTTCTTTATCCTTTTTATGGCCTTCATTGTAAAATCTATTTTGTCTGAAATTAGTATTGCTACTCCAGCTTTTTTTCATGTCCATTTGCTTGGTATATATTTTTCCATCCGTTCACTTTCAATCTGTGTCAATTTTTTGTTCTGAGGTCGGTCTCTTGAAAACAGCATATATGTGGGCCATGATTTCATATCCATTTGGCTACCCTATGTATTTTGATTGGCACATTTAATCCGTTTACATTTAAGGTTATTATTGATTGATACTTATTTATTGCCATTTTCCCCCTTTGTACCTGTGTTCTTTTCTGTCTCTCTCTGTTTCTTCTTCTTCTTTTTTTTTTTTTTAAAGCAGCATCTTTAGCATTTTATGCAATGCTGGTTTGGTAGAGATGTATTCTTTTAG
The DNA here is from genome assembly GCA_004026585.1 of Noctilio leporinus. NCBI lineage: Eukaryota > Metazoa > Chordata > Mammalia > Chiroptera > Noctilionidae > Noctilio > Noctilio leporinus. Next base: position 7,990 of record PVIW01014482.1, read on the forward strand.
TCTTTTTTGTCTGAGAAACTCCTTATTTCTCCTTCCATTTTGAATTAAAGCCTCTCTGGGTAGAATATTCTTGGTTGCAGGCCTTTGTTTTTTATTGCTTGGAATACTTTTTGCCATTTTCTTCTTGCTTGAATTGTTTCTGTTGAATAATCATTTGATAGCCTTATTGGAGCCTTCTTATATGTTATTTGCTGTTTCTCTCTTGATGCTTTTAGGATTCCCTCTTTGTCTCTGAAATTAAACATTTTAATTATAATGTGTCTTGGAGTTGGTCTGTTTCGGTTGATCTTTATTGGGATCCTTTGTGCCTTCTGAACTTGAGTAATGCTTTCACTCATCATGTTAGGGAAATTTTCTATCATTACTTTTTTGAATAGGTTTTCCATTTTTTGTTTCTCTTCCCCTTCTGGTATCCCTATGGTACTGATATTATTGTGTTTCATGTTGTCCTGCAGCTCTCTTAAAACCTCTTCATTCTTATTCAGCCTTTTTTCATTCTCTTGTATTGTCTTGGAATATTTTTTTAATCTTTTTTTTTAAAAGATTTTATTTATTATTTTTAGAGAGAAGGGAAGGGTTAGAGACAGAGAGAGAAAGAAATATCAGTGTATGGTTGCCTTTCACCTGCTTCCAGCCACAGACCCGGCTGGAGACCTGGCTTGCAATCTGGTTTTGTGCCCTGGCTGGGAATCAAACCAGGGACCTTATGCACTGTGCCACCAGCCAGGGCTTGGAATATTTTTCTACATTGTCCTACAACTCACTGATCAAGTCCTCTGCTTCCTCTAGCATACTTTTGATTCCTTCTACTGTATTCTTCAATTCAGAAATTGTATTCTTTATTTCTTCCTTGCTCTTACTGATAGCTTCTAAGTCCTTTTTAATGCTGGTGTAGTTCTCAATAAGTTCCTTGTAGCTTCCCTGGAGTTATTCGTAGTTCACCTGGAGTTGTTTATATTTTTCTTTGAGCTGGCTTAGCTCCTTGAGCTTCTCTATCATCATTCTTTTGAATTCCATATCTGATAGTTTGTTAGCTTTTGTTTCTTTTAGTGATCTTTCTGGGTGATACTTCCTTTCCTTTTGGTGATGGACCAATTCTTTTTTTTCCCATTTTGGGGGTCTGTTGTTGCTTGTTTTTGTCTTGGATTAATCTGCTTTGCATCCCTGCCTTTATGGAGCACCCTTCTGTGTTAGAAGATTTGTGGAGTTCAGTATTGCAGTCTCCTAGATTTCCTCAACTTGTTGCTCTTGGGGTGGCCTTTATGTCGTTAACTTGGGCTGTCTGGTTGTATTTTGGATTGGTTGTATATGTTGCTCCTTTCCTTACAGTTGGCTGATTGTGAGACACTCCTATCCTTTCTCATACACTGTTTTTGATCTGTTCCAAAGACAGAACCCCCCTACCTGAAATAACTATATCTTCAGAGATATCTTTCTTTTTTAATGCCTGTTGCGACTGTCTATGAACCTAGCTATATACCCATACCCTCCAAGATAGCCCCTGCTTTTAATCACACCATCAGCTGAAACTGAGCCAGTCTAAATAGGGATGTAGATATGATAAGACTGTTGTATGAGGGGAAAAATGATTAAGTTGACTAAAGTATAGATAGTTTTGAAGGGTGCAAAGGAGTAACAAAGATAGCTGGGATATGAGAGAGGAAACCAACTTATCTATTCTATAGAAATGAGGAAGGGGAAAATCAGAAAGCCTCAAGTGTGAGTAAATAGTATAAGCCTATATATATAACTGCTGCATGTACCTTCCTATTCACCCTTAATGAGTCTTGATTGGTCCAGGTTGAACCAGGACCTGTGTGCTTTTAGCAAAAAAAAAAAAAAAAAAAAAAAAAAAAAAAGCGTGGTTCCTAGTAGTGCAACCACAAAAGAAAAAGAAAAAGAAAAAAGAAAGAAAGAAAGGGTTTAAGTGGCTGGGGTGGGGGGGAATACTTAGATTGAGGTCTGGGAATGAGTTGTAGCAGGAGAGTGGTAGACTTATAATCAAGAGTAGGAGGAGGGTCTTAGGTATGTAGGTGGATTGAGATAGGGGAGGAGTAAAAATATGTGAGTTGGGATACACTATGGTATAAACAGTATTTACTTACCATGCACTAATTGGGAGGCTTGAAAGTAACTTTTGAAAAGTGTATGTTAGGGATTAATAGTTCATGTAGCTCTCGGTGTTACTGAGGTGCCTGAGATTAGCAGCAATCCATTTCCAGAGTCTGCCTTTTTTCTTGATCAAGTCTCTTCAGTCTACAGTCAAGCTGAGTGGTCTTGGAATGGCAGGGCTTATGGTTGTCACAGTCAGGGCTGATTGTGAGTGTCAGCCCCCAGGTAGGCTGGGCCCTCCAGTAGCCTAGCTGGGTTTCCAGGCTGCTGGTGTTTTGGGGTCCTCACTTCTCTCACTGGTTCTGTGTGAAGATCTGCAGGGTGCTTTTGTGGTGTCTATGGCTGCATCTCCCCCTCTAGCTCCTGGAGGAGGTTCCTGCCGGAGATGGGCACCTGGCTCCAACACAGGGTGGCCTGCAACCTTGTTGGCTCCTGTGATGGCTGGCCCTACCCCTGCAGCTCCCAGAGGCGGTAGCCCTTGTCTGCAAACAGTGCCTGGCTCCCCTGGGGTGAAGGCTAATCCTCCAAGCAGTCCGGCTCTTTGAGGAGTTTTTCACTGCTGCCTCTGTGCTGCGTACCTGGCTCCCCAGAATGTCTGCAGAGCAGTCTGTCTGCTAATGGTACTCCTCCTCCTCCAACTTCTTGAGGAGGCCTTTGTTGCCTGCAATAGGTACTCCAGTTGCACCAGCTGCAAGTTCCTGGTGCATAGTTTCGAGTTTTTGTTGGAGTCTCTGCACACCCGTGTGGGTGCGCAGTGTTGGGCATCCCCCCTTCCTGGGGCTCCGAGCTGCCCTCTCCCTGGGTGGCAGTGGTGCAGCGGCACAATTGTCGGCCCTCTTGCCAGCTCTGGCTGGTGCACTTCCCTGCTCCCCTGCTCCTGCTCCCCGAGGTCCTCTCCTCCTCTGCCTCTGGCCCAGGGAGGAGCTGCATCTCTTTCGGTCTTCCCAGAGAGGCCCTCACAGTCCCTCCCCTGCAGGAGTTCAATTCCTCATTCCCTCCAGAGTTTGCACTCACTGCCCATACTTCACTGCTCAGATTTCTAGTCACCAGGGAGCCTGGAGCTATCTTCAGTTAGAGCTGCCCCTCTGGGCAGAGCTGTCACTGCCCAGAGCGGACTTCAGCCTGCTGGCCAGTTTGGAGCTGTCTCACCTGCTCTCCCCTAGGTCTTTGCAGTCTCTGGGCCAAGCACCCCTGAGTCCAGATGCTCACTGTTCCAATTCTTAGGGACCTACAGACATCCCATGCTCCTTACCCTATTCTCCAGCTGCTCTGGCACTCGAGAACACCGTCATCTCTACTCCGTTGCCATCCTTTCTCCTCCCTCAAAAATTAGTCTCTTAATTTTGTATTGGATAACTGTTTACTTCTTCCTTATGTTCCAAGTTGTTGATTTGAACCCCAGCTTCTTTCCCTTCACCATTGGTTTTGTGTTAGCTTTTCTTCAGTTCACTTAGCATAGCCTTCACTTTTCTTCTTATGTACTGCTATACTCAATCATGTCTGTCAAGTCTGTGAGCATCATTTTCACCAGTGTTTTCAACTTTTTATCATTATCACCAGTATTTTGAACTCTGTTTCTGTTAGGATGGCTATCCCTCATTGCTTAGTTCTCCCACTGCAGACTTTATCTACTCTCTCTTTTCAGCATTACTTTTCTGTCTCCTCAACTTGACAGCCTACTGTGTTTGCCTCTGTGTATTAGGTAAAACTGTCACACCTGTTACATTGTAAGGGGTGGAGCCTTGAGTATTCTCATCATTTTAGGCAACCAGTTTTACTTCCATATGGTGCTGTATGTTGGGGAGGTATCAGAGCGGGGACAGTGCTACTTGCTCATCACTCACTGTTTCCATCACTTTACCCACTTCCTGTATGTGAATGGCCCTCTATGCCCCCAGTGATAGTTCCTAGAGAGGGTGGGTTTACATATCTAATAGGACCATAGGGGCCCTCTACATGGACTCTCCTTGGAGACAGGCAGTTTCTTCCTCCATCCCAACCCTCACTGATTTTCACGGCCAGAAACAATGAGACTCTACATATTTTCCCAGTGCTGGAACCATGAACTGTGCCATATGGCCTGGGACTGAGATCATTCCCCAGGTGTCCTTCCTGGCTTTATTTATTTATTTATTTTTAAAAAATTAAAAAAAAAAAAATACTTATTATTTCCAGAGAGAGAGAGGAAAGGAGGGAGGCAGAGAGAGAAACATCAATGTATGGTTGCCTTTCACCTGCCTCTAGCCAAGGACCTGGCTGGAGACCTGGCTTGCAACCTAGTTATGTGCCCTGGCTGGGGAATCAAACCAGAGACCTTTGGGTTCACAGGCCAGCACTTTAGCTACTGTGCTACTAGTTAGGGTCCTCCCTGGCTTTATCATGTGGGAGTGTTCTTTCAGCCAGGCAGATGCAGCTGACATAACAGTATGACATTCTCTTCACCCTGGTTTCTAAGCTCTGCCCCTTCAACCCATCTACATGAGTATTACTTTTTAGCTTTGTTGGATTTCCATGCAGTTCAATTTTCTGGTAGTTCTGGTTGATTTTTGTTTTGAGGTATGTGTAATTCTTATGGTTGTGGAATGAGGTGAAGCATGTCTACCTAGACCTCCTTTTTAACTGGAAATTTCATCATTTGTCTTAATTTTTTTTTTCTTTTGCTGCTTCATCTGGGTGTTTTTTCTATCTTGTCTTCCAAAACACTGATCCTATCTTCTGCTTCATCTAACCTACTATTTATTCCTTTCAGTGTATTATTCATTTCTGATATTGCATTCTCTATTTATGAATAGTCCTTTTTTAGGGCTTCTAAGTTTTTTATTTTGTTTTGTTTTATTTTTTATGTTGTTGAGTGTCCTTATAGTCATTACTCTAAACTCATTATCTGATAAACTACTTGCCTCCATTTCATCTAGTTCCAGAAAATTCACTTGTTCCTTCATTTGAATGTTTCATTGTCTTACCATTTTGGTTGCTTTGTGATTTAATCATTCATTCAGCTGATTTTTTGTTAATATAATCAAGCTCTAATCAGCAGCCTCCCTTTCTGGAGTCAGGGTATTCATTCCTTTCTGGCTGATGCTACTTGGAAAGGAGTGTTATTCCTGAGGGTAATGGCTTCTTCAGTATGGGGAATGACTCAGTATAGGGATCCTGGTGCTCTTCCTTCAGTTTTCTCTCCAGAGCCACCAACCCCTGACTCTTCTTAAGCATCTCTAGTTCACTCTGTCTTTCTTTTGCTGTCACCATGGTAAGTGTCTGAAAAAGAAATTTTGTACTTTGGATGTTTAAGAGGCTCTCTGTGTCTCCAGGCCTCTCTCCCTAAGGACAAAAACCTTGTTGTTCTCCATAGCTGAATGGTATCTGAGTTCCTTTCAGACTCTGGTGCTATAGGCTGGGGAACCCAGCTTTGGATTTAAGACCCATACTTCCTGGGGGGAACCCCCTGGCTATGGCACTATCCCTCCAGCACTTCAGCTATTCCTCTTGTGCCTCTTCTGCACTCTGTACCAGTCATGTTGTGGTGAACTTATTTTTTCTGTCTGTCTGTGGTTATAAAGTTTCTCTTCAGCTAGTGTTCAGTTGGTTTTTCTGGATGATTTCTCTCCAATTTAATTGTAATTTCAGATTGGCCCTGGGAGGAGGTTAGTGTAGCTTCCATTTACTCTTCCACCAACTTGGACTCAACCCTATGCAAAGAAATAAAATTAGGGAATTCAAGGGATATTTATATGCCCACATTTGTAGCAGTACTATTCACAATAGCCAAAAGGTGGAAACACCCAAATGTCCAGTGATGAATGGATGCATACAAAAAATACAGTATATACATACAATGAAATACTATTCATCTTTAAAAAGAAAGAAAATTCTGACATATGCTCAAGGATGAACCTTGAGTACATTATGTTAAATTAAACTAGTCACAAAAAGAACAAAAAATTGTATTATTCATTTTATATGAGGTTCTCAGAGTAATCAAATTCAGTTTCAGAAAGTAGAAGAGAGAAGTAATCCCCTAGATGTCAGGGGAAGGGTGAACCGCGGAGTGCAGAATGCAAAGCTAGTGTTTAATGGGTAGTTTCATTTTTGCAAGATGAAAGTTATGTAGATGGATGGTAGTGACAAGCATGTACTTAATGCCACTGAAATGTAAATTAAAAATGGGCAAGATGGCAAAATTTATGTTATATGTAGTTTACTATAATTTTTTTGAAAGTCAAGTTTTGGAGACTTAGACCCATAAATGATGACAGCACTGCTACTGAGGAAATTCCTAACACCAGTATGGAGTTGGACCAATTAATGATGGACTATTCAAATCTATGGCAGATATCAGCAGTGCCTTGTCCATAGTCCTTCAGGCACTCACCATTTTTTAATATGTTAATCCAGAAATGCCAGGAAATTGAAGCCCCTTGAGAGCTGACCTCTATTTTTGACCAATGGGAACTGGTATACAAGTATTCCAGTTATCTCACTCCCCTTGCAAAGGATGAATAACTGTGAGACACATGTTTTATAACACTTCAAGTTTCGCAGCTGAATTGCATTCCCATTCCCATTATAATTGTTTTCTCTCTTTTCTTTCTGTGATGGATAATTTTATGTGTCAATGAGGCTAGGCCAAGACTCCCATTTGATCAAACATTCTAGATGTTTCTGTGCAAGTATTCCTTAGACCAGATTAGCATTTAAATCAGCAGTTCGAATAAATAGATTAATCCACAATGTGGGTTGGCCAAATCCAGTTTGTGGAAGGCCTGAGTAGAAAAACACTGCCTTGTGAAGAAGAGGGGATTCTGCCAGCAGATGCCTTCATATTTGAAAGGCAACATTGACTCTTCCCTGTTGTCTTCATCCTGTTGTCCTATCTTGCAGATTTTGGATTTTCACTTCTGAAATTACATGAGCCAATTCCTTAAGGTAACTCTCCCTCTTGCTCTGTCTCTAAACAGACAGATAACAGATAGATATAGATGTCTTATTATTTCTGTTTCTCTGGAAAGCCTTGACTAGTAATATTTTCTTCCACAATAAATGTCTCTTGGTGTCACTTTCCAACTATACCACACTTGCTCTTTGAACCCTCATCATGAAGCAAGACTTCCCCTCCAGAGCATATGTGGTGATATCTGGAGACATTTTTGGTTGTCATAACTGAATTCATCTACAGGTCAGGGATTATGCTCAACTCTTACAGTGTTCAGCACAGCTTTGCACAACAAAGACTTATCCGGCTCAGCATGTCAATAATGCTGCAGCTAAAAAACTCTGACTGACAGTTGTCTTCTGGGGAAATCCAAACTAAGGTAGGCAGCATCTAATATGAGAAAAGTAGATGTTGCTGGACCAGGAAGACATTCTATAATTGGGGTTATTAAAAGTCTATAAAATAAACAAACAAAAAACTTAAATGTTTGCAGATAAAAGAGGTATAAGATAAGAGGATGAAGCTTCTTATACTGACTGACTGATGCCTGATATGTGCCTCTTCCTTTTAACTCAATTATGTCATAGAATGGAGACAAAACCATGTAGGATTTACCTACACACAAAAATCAGCATTAAAGAAAAGTCTAATAAGATAGTGATGGTGGGCAGAAATTCTTCCTGGATGTTCCAATGTTGTACTAATGAGCTAAGTGACTTGTGCTCAGGACTTGTCTTATAGAACATGAAATTCAAATTCATGTCTCAGAGAAAAGACAAATTATTTAACATAATTGAGCTTTGGAAATGTCCTCAAAAGCTCACCCTTGCCAAGGTTGTATCTATGAATTCCCTGGGCTCCTGTACTGGATTCTTAGATCTATAAAAAATATAATTGGTTGTTGTCAGCAGGCGCTCATTTTCCTTCATTGGAACTAAATTCTTTCTTGGCCACATGAAGAAGTGAGTGTGTCAACACTTCCAGGAAGAACAGTCACCCGCTTTTAGCCTGCCTTGCCAGAAAAATCTACCTTCAAGGTTACCTGTCAACTCTCTCATTTATTCTGGTAGATGCCATTTTTTTCAGTCACACAAATTGTTCAACTTCTTTGAGACTTTGCACTGTAGAGTGTTACAGTATCTGTTCCTCACTATCTCTGTGTTGTTCATTTTCAAACAATCCAATTGCATAGCTTGCCTGGCATCTTTCAAAATGGTGTTGGATCCAGGGGGGAAAAAAAAAAATAGGACAGCAGTTGGTGAGAAAATAAGTGAGAGTCAAAGAGAAGTCTCCAAGAAAACATTTCTGGCTGCTTTGCTAATGCTTGGATTGATCTGATGCAGAGATGTTCTTGGGGAGTCTTGATTATTAATGTGCCTAATTGTAGTTTCTATGTATAAAGTGGAGTCCCATGGAGGTTCCCAGGGTGGGATCAATGATACTTCAGCTTCTTGTTCCACACAATGTGTTGACTGTCCATAATTTAAGCTTCAATTGTGCCATTGACAATGCCAGTGTAACAAAAGCTTCTGTGCCACCTGATTCTATTCCAACATGAGAATAGCATAGAACAATATTGAAACCTGTAATCTTATAGATAATATTTGAAAAACTCCTTGAAAAGTAAAGATCCAAACATTATATTTAGCTTTGAAAACTGAGCTGACACCCTTGTGCACTAAAATATTAATTGGTATGAATTCTTATTTTAGCTCTGTTATGAATTAGAGCCTTGGAAGAGTTACATAATTTCACTGGGCTTTAGTTTCCTCTCCTGTAAAATAAAGAAGTAGGCAGGATCAGGTCCAAGGAAACCACCAGCCAAGCATTCTAGGATATTTCAGCAGAGGTGGGCAAATCAAATTTCAGATCAGAATATACTGTTTATATTATTAGTTAAGTTATTCCCCCAAATTCTTCAATCAGTGGCAAAATCACCACTGATAGAGACAAAAATCAACGAGTAACTTGTGAAAAATTACATAAACATTTTCCTTAAGCTATAAAACATAGTGAAACCTATGAAAAAATGATTGTTATGACTCTGTGTGGGAAGAGGAGAATTTTTTAGAGAAGGGTGTCTTCCTCATCAGATATTCTACTATTTACCTTGCAGAATGCTTGGGACCTAGAGAGTAAAATGTACTTTAATGAACATAAACATGTATATAGGAAAATTGTAAGTTAATTATGGCTTTAGTATGGATTCTCCCAAAAGCGGATTTTGGAACAAGGATATGTATGGTGCAGGTAGTTTATTTGGGAGATGATACCAACCAGGAAGCAGAATGTAAAAAGAATACCTTAACTTCATTGGTTAATCAAGGTCCCACTCAAGCTTGGATTTTACAAATGAGGGTTCATTTAAATTTAATCTTTACCGTATTATTTTACATTACCTTTTAGTCCCCTGATAACCCCTCCCCCAGCAATCATCACATGTTTGTCCATGTCCATGAGCCCTTTTTTCATTTCATTCAATCCCTCCACCCCTACCTCCTTACTAGATATCATCTGCCCTCCATCTATGAGTCTGTCCTCACTTTACTTATTCATTCAGTGTGTTCATTAGATTCCATATATGAGTGAAATCATGTAGTGTTTTTCTTTCTATGACTGGGTTATTTCACTTAATATAATTAATGATCTCTAGGTCCATCAACATTGTTGCAAAGGGTAACTTTTTCTTCTTTTTCTCAGCTAAGTAGCATTCCATTGTTTAAATGTCCCATAGTCATTTTATCCACTCATTTACTGATGGACACTTAACCTGCTTCCATATCTTGGTGATAGTAAATAACACTGCAATGAACATAGGGGTGCTTATGTTCATTTGAATTAGTGATTTTGGTTCCTTCCATTATATTCCAAGAAATGGTATCACTGGGTCAAAAGACAGATCTATTTTTAATTTTTTGAGTTATCTCCATACTATTTTCCACAGTGGCTACACCAGTCTGCACTCACACCAATGGTGCAAAAGAATTCTCCTTTCTCCATATACTTGCCAACACTTGTTGTTTGTTGATTTATTGATGATATCCATTCTGACAGGTGTCAGGTCATATCCTGCTATGATTTCATTTATATTTCTCTAATGATTAGTGACATTGAGCATTTTTTATGTATATTAGTTATTTGTATGTTCTCTTTGGAGAAGTGTGTATTCAGATCCTTTGCCCAGTTTTAATCATTTTTTAAACATTATTTAAATTAATTTATTGTTATTCAATTACAGTTGTCCCATTTTTTCTCAATTACTGCCTCACCCACAGTAAACCCCCACCTTGTTGTCTATGTCTAAGGGTTATTTATACTAGTTTCATGATTAAATGCTTTTCATTTGTTCCCCTACTCTCCTTCTCCCCCTTCCCATCTAGTCACTGTAGTCTGTTCCTGGTTTCCAAGCCTCTGATTGTATTTTGCTCATTAGTTTGTTTTGTTCATTAGTTTCCTATATTAGGTGAGATCATGTTGGTATGTGTTTTCTGCTACCTGACTCATTTCATGAAGCATAATACTCCTCAGTTCCATCCATGCTGTTGCAAAAGGTTCCTCCTTTTTTCTTGCTGCGTAGTTTTCCAATGTGTAAATGTACCACAGCTTTTTCATCCATTTATCCACTGATGGGCAAGTGAGTCAAGGCTTTTTCCAAACTTGACCACTATAATTAGTGCTGCTATGAACATAGGGTTGCATAGGTTGTTTTGATAGGTGTTTCAGAATTCTTCAGGTATAATCCTAACAGTAGAATTTCTGGATCAAAAGGCAGTTTTTCATTTTTAGGTTTTGGAGGAAATTACATACTGTTTTCCACAGTGGCTGCACCAGTGCCTATTCCCACCAACAGTGCACTAGGGTTTCCTTTTCTCCACATCCTTGCCAGAACTTGTTGTTTGTTGATTTGTTGATGATGGTCATTCTGACAGTTGTGAGAGGTATCTCATTGTGGTTGTAATGTGCATCTCTCTGATGGTTAGTGATATTGAGCATTCTTTCATATGCCTATAGGTTCATTGTATGTCCTCCTTGGGGAAGGGCTTGTTCAGGTCTCTTGCTTATTTTCTAATTGGGTTGTCTGTCTCCCTCATGTTGATTCATATAAGTTCTCCATATATTTTGGAGATCAAACTTTTGTCTGAGGTGTCATTGGCAAATATGCTTTCCCATATGGTTTGTTCCCTTTTAATTTTGCTGATGTTTTCTTTAGGTGAGCAGAAACTTTTCAGTGTGATATAGTCGTATTTATTTGTTCCTTTATTCCCCTTTCCCTGGGAGAAATATCAGTGAAAATATTGTTGTGTGGGATACCTGAACCTTTTCTGTGTATGTTTTCCTGTAGGGTTTTTATGGTGGCATGGCCTATGTTTAAGTCTTTTATCCATTTTAAGTTAATTCTTGTGTATGGTGTAAGTTGGTGGTCTAGCTTTATTATGTTTTTCATGTCCCTGTCCAGTTCCTCCTTCACCACTTGTTGAAGAAGCTATTTGCACTTCTTTTTATGCTCCATCCTCTTTTGTTGAATATTAGCTGCCCATAGAATCCTGGGTTTATTTCTGGAATCTCTATTCTGTTCCATGGATCTGTATGTCTGTTCTTGTGCCAGTACCAGACTTTTTTTTTTTTTTTTTTACAATGGCTTTGTAATATATTTTATATCTGGTATTGTGATTCCTTCTACTGTGTTGTTCTTTCTAAAGATTGCTGTGACTATTTGTGGTCAGTTTTGGCTTTGTATAAAAATTTCAAGTGTTTTTTTTTTTCTAGGTCTGTGAAATATGGCATTGGTGTTTTAATAGGATTTGCATTGAAACTGTAGATGGCTTTGGATAGTATGGATATTTTTATGATGTTAATTCCTGTCATCTGTGAACATAGTATATGCTTTCATTTATTTAAATCTTCCTTGGTTTCTTTCTTCAGTGTTCTGCAGTTTTCTGAGAACAGGTCTTTTAACTCCTCAGTTAAGTTTATTCCTAGGTAATTTATTTTCTTGTTGCTATAGTAAATGAGATATGTTTTCTAGTTTCTTTCTCTGATGTTTCACTGCTTGTGTCTAAAAATGCCTTCAATTTCTGGATATTGACTTTGTATCTAGCTATTTTGCCAAATTCAGTTATTAGATTGAGTACTACTCCACTAAAAAACTTTCTTAGTGGAGTCTATAGGAACTATGTACACTATCATGTCATCTGGAAATAATGGCAGCTTTACTTCCTCCGTTCCAATTTGGATACATTTGATTCATTTTTCTTATCTGATTGCTATGGTCAGAAGTTCCAAAACTATGTTGAATAGAAGTGGAGAGAGAGGACACTCATGCCTTGTTCCTGATCTTAAGGGAAAGGCTTTCAGTTTTTTCCCATTGAGTAAGATGTTACAAGCAGGTTTCTAATATATGGCCTGTATTATGTTGAGGTATGTTCCCTTTATTCCCATCTCACTGAGTGTTTTTTATGAATGGGTGCTGTATTTTATCAAATGCATTTTCAGCATCTATTGATATGATCATATGGTTTTTATCTGTCATTTTGTTTATGTGATGTGTTACGTTTATTGACTTGTGAATATTGTGTCATCCTTATGTCCCTGGGATGAATCCCACTGGATCTGACTTGTCAATGTTTTGTTGAGAATTTTAACATCTATGTTCATCAGAGATATTGGTCTGGCCTATAGTTTTCTTTCTGTCTTGGGTCTTGACCAGATATTGGAATTAGCATAATACTGGCCTCATAGAAAGAGTTTGGGAGTCTTCTTTCTTCTTGAATTTTTAAAAATAGTTTTAGAAGGGTAGAAGTTAGTTCTTCCCTAAATGTTTGGTAAAATTTACCTGTGTAGCCATCCAGTTGGCAGCTTTTTGTGCTGGCACTTTTTGGGTTTCTTCTTCCATTTCACTATTTGTTAAAAGTATTTTCAGGCTTTCTGCTTCTTGATTCAGTTTTGGAAGATTATGTTCCCTGAAATTTGTCCTTTTCACCCAGGTTGTCAACGTTTTTTGTCATAGGGTTATTCATAGTAATTTCTTATAAGCCTTTGTATTTTTGTGGTATCAGTTGTGATTTCCTTTTTGTCATTTCTGATTTCATTTTTTTGGTCCTTTACCTATGTTTTTTGTTTTTGTTTTTGTTTTTGATGAATCTGGTTCATGGTTTCCAATTTTGTTTATCTTTTCAAAGAACCAGCTCCTTTATTAATTGAACCTTTGAATTGTTCTTTTAGTCTCTATCATAGACAGAATTGTTCTTCTGTCAATTCTGTCTATGTTAATTCTGCTCTGATCTTGATTATTTCCTTCCCTCTACTTACTTTGGGTTTTGTTTGTTTTTGCTCCTCTAGTTCTGGTAGCTTTATGGTTAGGTCTTTTCTTTTTTTCTTTTTGTGAGCTTCTAACCTCTTTAAGTATGCCTATAGTGCTATGAACTTTCCTCTCAGGACTGGTTTCAATATGTCGCACAGTTTTTGGGTTGTTGTGTATTCATTTTCATTTGTTTCCAGAATCTTTCTGATTTATTTCTGATCTCATTCTGTGGGTGATCTTTTTATTTTGTTTAAAATTTCCTTTGCTGTGAAAAACATTTTAGTTTGATATAGTTGCATTTGGATGTTTGTCTTTTCTTTTCCTTCCCTTGGGGGATATATCTCATTAAAAATTTTATAAAAAACATCTGATATTTTGTTGCATATGTTTTATTCTAAGATTTTTTTAAAAAGTTATTGTTGTTGTATTACATCCATCCTCTTTTTTCTCCCCTCTGTACCCCTCACCACCCACCCAGTCCCCCCAAAGTCAATTCCACCTGCTGTCCATGTCCATGGTTCCTTTATACTAGGTTCTTGTCTAAGCTGCTCCCCTTTCCTGCCTCTGCCTTCCCCCTGCCCCCAACCCCTTTCTCCATGACCACTGAAGGCCTATTCATTGTATTCATATATTTGGTTCTGTTTTGCTTGTTGTTGGTTTTGCTCATTATTGTTCCATAATGAATGAGATCATATGATATTTTTCCTTCACTGACTGGCTTATTTCACTACGCATAATACTCTCCAGTTCCATCCATGTTGTTGCAAAGGGTACAAGTACCTTCTTTCTTTCTGCTATATAGAATTCCATTGTGTAAATGTACCAAAGTTTTTGGATCCAATCATCCACTTATGGGCACTTAGGCTGTTTCCAGCACTTGGCTATTGTAAATAGTGCTGCTATGAACATAGTTGTACAAAGGTTCTTATTAATTAGTGTTTCAGAATTCTTTGGGTATAGTCCAAGTAGTGGAATTGCTGGATCAAAAGGCACTTCCATTTTTAATTTCTTAAGGAAACCCCATACTGTTTCCCACAGTGGCTGTACCAGTCTACATTCCCACCAACAGTGCACGAGGGTTCCCTTTGCCCTGCATCCTCGCCAACACTTGTTGTTTGTTGATTTCTTGATGATTGCCATTCTGACAGGTGTGAGGTGGTATCTTATTGTGGTTTTAATTTGCATTTCTCTAATGACTAGGATGTTGAGCATTCTTTCATATGCCTCTGGGCCCTTTGTATATCTTCCTCAGTGAGTTGTGTGTTCAGGACCTTTGCCCATTTTTTCATTGGGCTGTCTGTCTCCCTGGTGTTGAGTCGCATCAGTTCTTTATATATCTTGGAGATCAGACCATTGTCTGAGGTATCATTGGCAATTATGTTTTCCCATACAGTTGGTTCCCTTTGAATTTTGCTGCTATTTTCTTTAGCTGAACAGAAACTTTTCAGTTTGATATAGTCCCATTTGTTGTTTTGTTCTTTTATTTCCTTTCCCCTTGGTGAAGTGACAGTAAACATATTTCTGCATAGGATATCCAAAAGTTTACTGCCTATATTTTTCTCCAGGACCTTTATGGTGGCACTGCTTATGTTTAAATCCTTTATCCATCTTGAGTTTATTTTGGTGTATGGTGTAAGTTGGTGGTCTAGTTTTATATTTTTGCATGCTGCTGTCCAGTTCTCCCAACACCACTTGTTGAATAGACTGTTTTCACTCCATTGGATGTTCCTTCCCCCTTTGTCAAATATGAGTTGACCATAGAGTCCTGGGTTAATTTCTGGGCTCTCTATTCTGTTCCATTGATCTATATGTCTATTCTTATGCCAGTACCATGCTGTTTTGATGACAATAGCCTTGTAGTATTGTTTGAAGTCCAGTATTGTGATTCCTCCTACCTTGTTCTTCTTTCTC
>PVIW01014483.1:0-23245 GCA_004026585.1 Noctilio leporinus
GAGCAAAACTAACAACAAGCAAAACAGAACCAAGTGTATGAATACAAGGAATAGGCCTGCAGTGGTCAGGAGGAAAAGGGGAGGGGGGAGGGGGGAGGCAGAGGCAAAGAAGGGGAGCAGCTTAGACAAGAACCTAGTATAAAGGAACCATGGACATGGACAACAGGTGGGATTGACTTTGGGGGGAAAGGGTGGGTGGCGAGGGGGACAGAGAGGAGAAAAAAAAGGGATGGATGTAATACAACAACAATAAAATTAAAAGAAAAAAAAAATAATACAACACACACACACACAAAAAAAAAAGAATTATGGAAAAGAAAGGCCCAACCATTTTCAACATCTTTTATCATCATCTTAACACCTGAACCTACGCTATTACATATAAGTCCATGGCCTCTATGACCTTCCCTGAGCCCCATCGTTGATAGTAGTTTGACAAAATGGTTAAAACCCTGGTGCCAGACAGCTATAATTTCAAGTCCTGCCTATTGCTCCCACTAGCCATGTGGCCCTAATCAGTTAACTTCTCTTGAGCCTCACTTTCTTTAGCTCTAAAGGGAGTATAATAACTGTATCTACCTTATGAGGTAGCTGAAAGGTGAAATGACATCATGCATGTTAAAGTTCTGGCATGGGGCTCCACAGACAACAACCATTATCATTTATTTAACTAGGACCCATAAAGTGCTTGGAGCCGTGCCTGGACATAGTAAGGTGAACTCAATCAATAAAATGTTATTGATGCAGTCAGGATTCTGACTCCATTTGTGGGCAGACCCAAGACAGCAAGCTCTCCTTGGAGACTCTCATCTTAACAAGGCTTAGTTAGACTTCTCTGGCGCTGTTCTGTCCCACCAACACAGTACCTGATTCATGGCTGTTGCTTCATAAATGCTGGGCGGGTGAGTGGTGGCCTTGGGTACACACATAAACAGCAGTTAATGTTTCTGTAACACTCACCATGTTTAACCTACTGAGCTCACTTATTCCACAACCACATTCTTGCAAGGTGGTATCTTTTCCCAAACTGGCACGGAGGTTCCAGTAGGTGAAGCAACTTGCAGAAAGACACACACATCTAACAAATGGCAAAAGTGACATAAGAACCAGATCGTACCAGACCAAAACCACACTCTGACCCATCACATGGTCCTCGGGACCCTTCACCCTCCATGCCAGGAGTGAGTCAGCCAACACAACCCATGTATCACCCAGAGCTCACAGCCATGTACCAGAACATCCCCACAGAGGAAGGAATCCATGTTCTGGCCATCAGGCAACCAACAATATGCTTTATGCTTCATTTGCCTCCAAAGTTATAAGCTTCCTGTCAACACTCAGAATTGGTCTGAGTTTCTCATAACAAAAAGGTTCCCAAATTACTCTCTTTACCAGAAGCTGCTGTTTCCCAGTTAATTCGAACAGCAAGTGCATAAATTATGCACACACAGGAAACAAAAAACCCCTGGAAAAAAATCATTTTTCTTGAAAGTTAAAAGATCCACTTCTACCCGGGGCTTTCATTTCCTCTCGCTCAAGCAGCGGTTCTATTAAAGCCAAATTGCACCACAAAAATGACTGTGGAGTATACACCAGCAGATCAATTTATTTAATTAGCCTGGGTAATTATAAAAGAGTGACAAATGCCTTGTGGTGGGAACACACACAGGCAAGTGGGGACTGGAGGATGGGACAAGTGTGCTCCTGGCCAGCGATTGGCTCTGTGTGGGCAGGGCTGTTTCCCCTTGGAGCACTGCGGGCCCTGTGCAGTGTGGCCCTGCACTGCATTGTGGTCCCTGGGCATGGTAGCCCTGGCCCAGCTCAGCTCTTCGGATCCCTGCCAGACCCAGAGAGCCACAGTGGTGGTTTCCAAGCCATTGTGGCAAGGAGGTTTTCTTTTTGTATGTGTGTGGTAAAAATACTACAAACATAAGCTGCACCCCCTTAAATTTTTAAGTGTACTGTGTAGTATTGTTAACTCTAGGCACAATGTTGTACATATCTGTAACTTATTTAACTCTGACATAAGCTAATAGCTCCACTTTACAGAAGGTGAACGTGTGGCTCAAGGAGGCTGAGTTCATTCATTTATTCAAGCATTTGTTGAGCACCTACTAGATACAGCACTAAACAAAACAAACAAAAATTCCTGCCTCCACAAAGCTTGTACTACAGTTGGGAAAGACAGGAAAATAATGAAAATATATGTAAAGAAACATGAGGCATGAAGAAGGGATACAAAGTGCCAGGAGGTGGGGAGAACTGCAATTTTTATTAGGGTAGCCAGGGAAGGTTTCAATGAAAATGTGTTGCTATTGCCAAGGCCCAGAGGAGGTGAGAGACTGAACCAATGGGTGTTTGGAGGAAGAGCTTTCTGGGGAGAAGGAGTAGCCAGCACAAAAACCAGATATCCACTAAAAGTGACAATGCACTTAGCATGGACCAGGTCCTGTTCTAAGTACTGAGCATATGATCAGCTATTACACCTTCACATCAGCTCCTGAGGGAGGTGCTATTATCATCCCCACTGTGCAGATGGGAACTTTGGAAGCAGAAAGACCAAGTCACTTGACAAAGGAGCTGGGACTGGGCTGAGGCAGCTCAATTCCAAGGACCATGCTCTTAACCGTTCAACATCCTTCAACAGGGAAGGGTTATGCCTTAGAACACAGCAAAGCCAGGATCTGATCTAAATCTCTTCCCAGGTCATGCTCTGCTCTACTATACTGTATTTAAAAACCCAGAAGAGAAGGCAAGACATGCATGTGGGGAAAGCAAACGACTTACTGCAAGGGCCAAGCAGGAGTTCCAGACAAAGCATGACATCATGAGCACTTTGTTACAGAAATAAAAGTCCTTTGCTCTTGCTATCACCTCTCTGCATAGCACCCTCCTCTTCTCAGCCATCATGTGAAATCCCATGCATTCCTTGAGGCAGTTAAAATGTCATCACTTCTCCGGCATTCTCTACAAAGTAGTACCTTCCTAATTTCTACTCCCATAACAATTTATATGACAATAATGATTTAAATCAGATAACTATCAATGATGTGTCACACGTGTGCATACTAATTATCATCACAGCCGTATAAGACAGGTGCTGTTTATGTTCCCCTTCCTCTGCCTGGTTATATTGAGAGTAGAGGCATGGGCTTGCACAAGCCCACACAGATAGTAAGGACTCAATGCAAGATCTGAACACCCATGTGCTCTGCAGAGGTAATGCAGTTTGTCAGAGTTGTCTGTATGCTCATCTCTCTCCTTTATGCTGCAGGCTACTGGAAGGCAGGAGCCTTTGAGTTACCAAGTCCCAGCACAGATCTTGAAAGGCACTAAACAAGCATTTGGGGACTGTCCTCTATACCATGCTGCCCCATGTGTCTCTGGGGAAGCAAGGTTCCCTGGCAGATGCACACAGGCGTAATTAGCAGGTTTCTTCCACACAGTATAGCTGAGGAACTTCTGGAAAGTCAACCTATCATAAAATATCCCCCCACCAGCCCACTGAAGTGCAATTAGAACTATTACTTTAAGTCTAGGCATCATTTCCAGAAGGCTCCTTGTTAACATGTGAGCCTGGAGAGAAGTGGTGGTCTACCATATATTAACCCATTGGATGCCATTATGCTCTCCCATGGATTGGAAGGAAACTCCTAGGCTGAATGAGTGGCTCCTGGGTGTGCAGGAAGCCCCACAGGCTGGGCCAAACATAGACTCAGTAATTCAATTTTCTTAATGGTGCTGCTTCACACAGACAGAAATCCTCATTGAGAGGGAAAGAGATATACAGAGCCATGCCCAGTGGTTTGGGAGCTGCTAAATCTGAGCTGAAGCTCATAGTTTGGCTGCTGGTGGAACTGGAGAGTAGTCAATCTCCCTCGGTACATGGCTGCACACAGGGATATGCACAAGGGCTTCACTTCAGCTCTAAATGGGGTGCTTTGTGCTATCCCATTTTGAGGGGCACTTAGGGAGGAAGGAAATGAAGAGAACAGAGGAGAGGGCATGATGCTGTTTCTCGTGGCACTCCTTGTTTCTAGTCCTGGCTGAGTCTTGGGGAGACTCTGGGACCCAATGGACTGGTGTGAAGCATGGGTGACAAAGTGCAATGACAACTCTGGAGGAACTGATCCTCGTTCAGTACAGAGCACAGCCCTGTCTCACTTCAAGGATGGGTAGTTTAAGGAGGGTCAGGAGGCAGTCCTCTTTGGGCCTGAACAGAAATGTCTTCATGATGGTGAATTCAATGGGCAGGAAGTGTTAATGGACATTTGTAAAGTTCGATTACTGGAAGAAAAATTTTACAAAGTTGGACCTGGGGGTCCTATGTATATAGATTGAAGAGAAAACATGACCTTAGGTTACTATTACTAACATATCTCCATCAGTATCATCAGTGGCAAGACCTGGAGATACTGGATGACATTCCTATGTCCTTCAAGAATGAGCTGTGCATATGCTTT
Source organism: Noctilio leporinus (assembly GCA_004026585.1). Taxonomy (NCBI): domain Eukaryota; kingdom Metazoa; phylum Chordata; class Mammalia; order Chiroptera; family Noctilionidae; genus Noctilio; species Noctilio leporinus. The sequence goes on from PVIW01014483.1 coordinate 4,464, forward strand.
TTAAATAAAGTTAGAGCTCTGGCTGGTGAGGCTCAGTGAGTTGAGTGCCAACATGTGAATTGAAAGGTTGCCAGTTCAATTCCCAGTCAGGGCATATGACTGGATCGTGAGCTAAGTCCCCAGTTAAGGGTTGGTGAGAGGCAAATGATATATCTCTTGCACATCAATGTTTCTCTGCCTCTCTTTCTCTCTCCCTTCCCCCCTCTCTATAAATAAATAAAATCTTTTAAAAAATTAGATAATTTTGTTTACTTTTTCAATAAAGTTATATTTTGCCAATAACAATAACAACAACAAAAACCTCTGTGAATGTATATAATCTGGAATGCAGATAAAATCCACGTTAAAGTTGAGAATTCCATCCAGGTCTCCCCAACATGGCCTGCTGTCAGTATGTCCTTATGGCCAAGCAAAAGTACCTACAAGGGAATAGGACCTTTTGAGTATAAAATCTGTAAATCTAAATGGAGAAAAAATATCATAGCATGCTGAATTAGTAAGTTTTGAATTAAAAAAGGGGTGGAGATATTTAAAGAGAAACAAGATGGGCAACAACCAAGGAATGTGATTTAACATGCTTCTACTCTATGGGGAAAATTTTTATTAAGATTTTATCCATTAATTTCAGAGAGAGGAAGCGGGGAGGAAATAAAAAAGAGAAACATCTATATGTATGATTGCCTTTCACCTGCCTTCAGCTGGGGACCAGGCTGGAAACCTGTCTTGCAACCTGAGTATGTGCCCTGACTGAGAATCAAACCAGCAACACTTGGGTTCGCAGGCTTGTTGTGCTCAATCCACTGAGCCAGGGCCGGGAAGATTTTTTTTTTTTTTTTAAGTTTTCCCTCCAATCAAGCCCCTCCTGCAACCAAATGGGATCAGTCTTATAGCTCCTACCAATGCCCCAGATGATGTAGCACACAGAACTGACCAAAGGATGGAGGCACTGAAGTTAGTAAGGGAGAAGCTGTAGACATGGACACAGAGAACCCAAACCTAGTGAACTAGGTGAATAGCAGCAGGTGTTTGCTAAGAATGTTAGGGGAGGAAATACCCACAGAAATACTGAAGATAAAAATTCAGTTCTTATTAGGAACCCTTGAACAAATGATAACAGTAATAGAGACATGGTACAAACATCCGTACTCCATCCTAGCATAGGTCAGCAAGGGAAAGAGGAGGGTTGTACCATGTAAAGCACCAATAGAGCAGATCAAACCAGACCCAAAATAAGACTAGTTTCTCAGTTACAAGTGCCCAAGGTTTTTATTTTTTCTTCCATTTCCTTAAAGAAACAAGCATACATTTATACCAGAAATCCACTGCATAGAATACACATTATGAAAATAAGTACCTCTAAGTAAACTGTTTAGTAAAATATATAGATTATCACTCCAGAATGTGAATGTCATTGTTAAAAAATAAGCTTTTGCTAAATAGGAAAGTCCTGAGTTCAATAATTCTCCAATATTGATAGATACGAATATAAGAACCATGTAAACCTTGTTTCACTGTTTAATTGAGAAATTGGTGCCCAGAGTATGTTTGCATCAGTAGGATGCTGCTGGATGAAAGTAATTTAAAAAACCTCAGAGAAATGGAAATATTAAAGGAGACTTAATGACCCTTTAACTGAAAAGTACAACGGTAGGTCTGCAGATATGTTTTGATCAAGCAGCAATGTCACCAGTCACTGTCTCCTTCCATCTCTCTACTCTACCCCTCTTCTTGGGAACAAGATGGATATCAAAAGCAATGAGGGCCATGTGTTTCCTCATGTCCAGTGGTGGGGTGGGGGTAGGGGGATGACAAACATCTTGAGCCTCACTTTGATTGAACTATTCTAGGTTGTATGTCCACTCCTTATCAATCAATGTGGCCATGGAATGACAGTGAGTGGTATGCCTAACTCTGAACCAAACACTGGGGTAAAGGAGGAGGAATTACTCATATTCTTTTGGTCTAATCAGGACCCTTTACTAGATAGCGACTTGGTATCACTCTCCACCCCATCCCTCTATACACTCAAATTGAATGGCTCCTCTGATAGAGGAGTAGAAGGTATTGGAAAACAGCTACCTATTCATTATAAGGAAAACCAGATAAGTAGCTCACTATGCTGGAAGTTGCTTTAACAATCTTAATTGGGACCTAGATGTGCATCAAGAAAGCCAAAAGAGAGGAAAGAAGTTTTGAGGTGCAAGTCTTCCTTCATGACTCAGTCTAGGACCAGCTCTGCTTCCCCAGAGCAGAAGAGAGAACTGCTTCCAAGGGGAGTAGGAACATTTAGCATTGTTTTCCTGTCCCAGGGCCTGAGCTCAGGGATCTATACACATTGCCTCATTTATACCTTACAAGAATGTAATAGGCCCTAGCTAGTGGGGCTCAGTAGGTAGGCATCAGCCTGCAAACCCAAAGGTCACTGGTTCGATTCCCAGCCAGGGCACATAACCAGGTTGCAAGTCAGGTCTTCAGGCAAGTCCATAGCTGAAGGCAGGTGAAAGGCAACCATACATTGATGCTTGTCTCCCTTTCTTCCTCCCTCCCTGCCCTTCTGTCTAAAAATAATGAAGTATTTTTTTTTAATTTAATAAAAAAATAAGAATGTAATAAAGTAGGAAGTGTTATTATCTTCCTTTTACAAAGAGAGACCAAGGTCCTTAGAGGTTAGCTGATGCTCCCAAGTTCTGGGAACAGGAAGGGATAGGGTCTAAGCCCTTTGTATGTAGAAACTGAGATAATAAGCACAAACAACATTATCCACAGGGACCCTTCTCTGTGCTGCCTCCCCATCCCCCAAGGTAATCTCGGCCCCTTGACTTTGACAGAATTACTCAAAGCTTGGACTTGTTACCATAATAGATCCAAGTTTCTACAGAAAAGGCTTCTGACTCTCTTTAAAACTCAACAGATGGCTGCAGAGTTTACCTTTGGGGCTGGTGGTCACCCCAGACCTCAGCAAAATAAGAGTGTGAGGGGAAAGGGCAAACATTAACACAGCAATTAGGGGGTGAAAAATTATACTTGTCAAGTAAGTCAATGTGTACCATCTGCCTCAAACTCTAGAATGAAAATTAAGACAAAGACTGCACTGAAGGATATAACCAGCACCATGCCTACACTGAACTCTACCATGTGGTAGGGGAGAGAGGGACAGGACTTGGGTATTCTCTTCCCAAAAGGCCAGTTCAATATCTCATGCCCTTACTTATTTGAGTTTGGAATTGTTTTTCCTTTTCTTAGCCTGGATTCTATTCCTTGCTTTTATTATTTCTCCTCCCCCATCCTCTGAAAATCATTTTTATTTACCATAGACATCTCATATACTCTTTCATCTTTCATATAATATTCTTACTCTCCTCTACCTTTAGTAATATTTGTTCAGCTGTTGTTATTGGCCCTGTTGTGATTTTTCTTCCATTTTGCTGTCTTTGGTTCACTGCCTTTTTTATTTCACTTCAAACCTCATATTATATTCTTCCCATTTCTTACTCCATTATGCCATTGCCCTTCCCTACTTTACTTACATTTTAAATTTTACTTTCTCCTTTTCTTCATCTTGTTTCTAGTCCATAACTCATTATTTCTCCTCCTTCTTCCTGCTCAAAATCATTTTTCTCTACTAAAGTCATCTCATATTCCCTTTTTCCTATCTGATAATATTCTTAACTCTCTCTACCTTTATTAACCTTTGCTGAATTGCTGTTGATATTGCTGATGTGGTAGGGAGTATTTTAGGTAGTGTTGATTTGATTTTCTGGGTGATATTGCTTTGTTGACCAGCAGCTGTACATCAGCATACAAGATGTGGTCAGAGTTGTGACTCCTAGTCAGCCAACTGGAGGGGAGAACCCACCAACAAATGAGCCACCAACAATCAAAGCTGAAGTCCAAGAGAGCCCACAAAACCTGAATGAAGGGCAACCTGAGATCATCCCTATCAGGAAATCAAAGAGACTGCACCACTGAGTCCCCCAGAACTCCTACAACAGAAGACCACCCCACAAAGACAGGCCAGCAAAGCAGGTCAATTTGAGATGCAGAAACAAACAAAAAGGAGTCTCCTAAAATAGCACCCTGGCTGGTAGCACAGGAGATAAGAAGCCAGTCTGCTGAACCCAAAGGTCACTGGTTTGATTTCCAGCCAGAGCACCTAACCAGGTTTCAAGCCAGGTCTCCAGCCAGGTCCTTAGCTGGAGGCAGGTGAAAGGCAACCATACATTGATGTTTCTCTCTCTCTCTGCCTCCCTCCCTTCTCCTCTCTCTAAAAATAATAAATAATTTTTCATCTTAAAAAATTTTCTTCTTTAAAAAAAAAAAAGTCTCCTAAAATAGGGAGGCCAAGAAATAACCCCCAATTGGAAGGAAAGGAGGAGTCCCCAGAAAAAGAGCTAAATGATATGGAGGCTAGCAATATATCAGACATAGAATTCAAAATAATGGTTATAAGGATGCCCAAGGAATTCAGTGAGGACTATAAGAAACTTATGGGAGCTATAAGGAACTTAGTGGGAACTATAGTAGCATGAAAAGAATATAGAAACTATGAATCGGAGCCAGGAAGAAATAAAGAATACAATACCTGAAATAAAAAACACACTAGAAAAATTTAAAATCAGGCTACATGAAGCAAAGAACCAAATCAGTGATCTGGAAGGCAAGGGAGAAAGACATACCCAGTCAAAAGAACAAAATTAAAAAGACTCAAAAAGAATGGGGATGGTTTAAGGGAGCTTCAGTACAAATGAAATGTTACAACATTCTCATCATAGACATATTAAAAGGAGAAGAAAATGAGCAAAGGATAGAAAACCTGTTTGAAAAAAATAATGACAGAAAACTTCACTAAATTGCTGAGGGAAGAAGTCATATAAGTTCAGGAAGCGCAAAAGGTCTTAATTATGATGAACCCAAAGAAGCCTACTCAAAGATACATCATAATTAAAATGGCAAATTTTAAAGGCAGTTCGAGAATCTTAAAGGCAACAAGGGAGAAACAGCTAGTAATATACAAGGGAGCTCTGAAAGGCTATCAGCTGATTTCTCAACAGAAACACTGTAAGCCAGAGGGGGTTGGCATGAAGTATTCCAGGTAATAAGAAGCAAGGATCTATCCAGCAAGGCTCTCATTTAAAATGTAAGGCAAAATAAAAGGCATCCCAGACAAAAGGAAGTTAAAAGTGTACATCTCTGCCAAGCTAGCACTGCAAGATATGCTAAAGTGACTATTATAAAAAGGAGGATAAAGAGAGGAGGGGGCAGAGACAGACAAACAAACACAGATACAGAAAAAATGCAATAAATAAGAACCTATCAATAATAACCTTAAACATAAATGAATTAAATGCTTCAATCAAAAGACATAGGGTAGCTGAATGGATAAGAAAACATGACCTGTATGTATGCTGTCTACAAGAGACCCACCTCAGAACAAAAGATCTATACAGGTTGAAAGTGAAGGAATAGAAAGAAATATATTTCAAGTAAATGGACACATAAAGAAAACTGGGGTATCAATACTTATATCAGACAAAATAAACTTCAAAATAAAAGTCATAAAAAGGGACAAATCAATCACAATATAATACTTTAGGAATAGTACAACCGGAGGATATAGCCTTCGTAAACATATATGCACCCAACAAAGGAGCACCCAAATATAAAAAGAATATCTTAGAGGACTACAAAAAAGATATTGATAACAACATGGTCATCATAGGGGATTTTAACACCCCACTGTCAATAATGAATAGATCTTGTAAACAAAGAATCAGCAAGGCAATTGTGGCACTGAGCGACACTCTAGATCGAATAGACTTAATTGATATATACGGAATCTTTCACTCCAAAGAAAAATATACATTCTTTTCAAATGCATATGGAACATTTTCAAAGACAGACCACATGGTAGGATGCAAAATAAGCCTCAACAAATTGAAGAAAATTGAAATCATATCAAGCATGTGCTCAGATCGCAATGTACTGAAACTAGAAACTAAAAAGCCTCAAGGGAAAACTCAAAAATATTCAAATACATGGAGACTGAATAACATGCTATTAAATAATGAATGGGTCCCCAGCCAGGTTGCAAGCCAGGTCTCCAGCCAACTCCATAGCTGGAGGCAGGTGAGAGGCAACCATACATTGACGTCTCTCTCCCTCGCTGCCTCTCTCTCCCTACCCCTCTCTCTAAAAATAATAAATAAAATATTTTTTAAAAAACAATGAAGGGGTCAACAATAAGATCAAAGAAGAAATCTCTCAAATAAAACAACTAACCCTACATCTACAAAAACCAGGGGAACAACAGCAAATGTGGCCCATAGCAAGAAGAAGGAAGGAAATAATCAAGATCAGGGCAGAGTTAAATGACATAGAAACTCAAAGAACAAGGCAAAGGATCAATAAATCTAAGAGCTGATTCCTTGAAAAGATAAATAAAATTGACAAAGTTTTATCCAGATTCATCAAGAAAAGAAAAAGGACCCAAATAAATAAAATCAGAAATGAAACAAGTTACAACTGATATCACAGAAACACAAAGGATTGTAAGAAATTACTATGAACAACCAGATGCCAAGAACTTAGACAACCTGGGCAAAATGGACCAGTTTTTAGAAACATACAATTTTCTAAAATTGAATCAAGAAGAGGCAGAAAACCTGAATAGACTGGTAACAACTAGTGAAATTGAAACAGTAATCAAAAAGCTCCCAACACCTGGAACAGAAGGCTTCCTAGGTGAATTTTACCAAACATATAAAGAACTAACTCTGATCCTTCTCAACCTATTCCAAAAAATCCAAGAAAAGGGAAGACTCCCAAACTCTTTCTATGAGGCCAGTAACATTCTAATTCCAAAACCAAGTAAAGACACAATGAAAGAAAACTATAGGTCAATATCGTTGATGAACATAGATGCTAAAATCCTCAACAAAACACTGGCAATCTGGATTCAGGAATACATTAATACATTAAAAAGCACATGATCAACACCATGATCAAGTGGAATTCATCCCAGGGATGCAAGGATGGTATAATATTCACAAATCAATAAATGTAACATAAATAAAATGAAGGACAAAAGTCACATGACCATATCAACGGATGCTGAAAAGCATTTGATAAAAACCAGCACTCATTTATGATAAATAAACTTAGCAAAGTGGGAATAAAGGGATCATATCTTAACATAATAAAAGCTATATACAAGAAACCTATAGCCAACATCATACTCAACAGGCAAAAACTAAAAGCTTTCCCCTTAAGATCAGGAAAAAGACAAGAGTGTCCACTTTCACCACTCTTATTCAGCATAGTACTGGGAATTCTAACCACAGAAATCAAACAAGAGAGAGAAATAAAAGGCACCCAAATTGGAAAAGAGGAAATAAAACTGTCATTATTTGCAGACAATATAATAGTGTACATAGATAACCATACAATTGCCACCAAAAACTACTCAATCTAATAGGTGAATTTGGCAAAATAGCAGGATACAAAGTCAATACTCAGAAATTGATGGCATTTTTGCACACCAACATTGAAGTATCAAGAAGAGCAACTGGGGGGGTGTGATATTTATTATTAAAACAAGAAAAACAAAGTACTTTGAAATAAATTTAACCATGGAGGTAAAAGACCTAAAGAAAACTATATGACAGTAAAGAAAGATATTAAGGAAGATACAAATAAATTAAAGCATATACTGTGTTCCTGGATAGAAAGAATGAACATCATTAAAATGTCCATACTTTCCAAAGCACTCTGTAGATTCAATACAATTCCTATGTAAATATCAATGGCATATTTCACTGATCTAGAACAAATATTTCAAAAATTTATATGGAGCCCAAAAGACTACAAATAGCATCAGTAATCTTGAGAAAGAAGAAAGTAGGAGGGATCACAATATCCAATACCAAACTATACTACAAGACCACTATAACCAAAATAGTCCAGTACTGGCATAAGAATAGACACATAGATCAGTGGAACAGGACAGAGAACCCACAAATAAGCCCAAGTCTCTATGGTCAATTGATATTTGACAAAGGGGACAAGAGAAGCATACAATGGAGTAGAGACAGCCTCTTCAATAAATAGTGCTGGGAGAACTGGAATAGTACATGCAAAAAAAATGAAACTAGACCACCACCTCATACCATACACCAAAATAAACTTAAAATGAATAAGACTTAGGATAAGGCGCCGGCCTGCAAACCCAAAGGTCGCAGGTTCGATTCCCAAGCCAGGGCACATAACAAGGTTGCAAACCAGGTCTCCAGTCAGGTCTGTGGCTGGAGGCAGGTGAAAAGCAACCATACATTGATATCTCTCTCCCTCTCTGCCTGTCTCTCTTCCCCTCTTTCTAAAAATAATGAAATAAAATCTTTTAAAAAAATGAATAAGACTTAAATATAAGTCATGATACCATAAAAGTCCTAGAGGAAAATTTCAGATATCCCATGTAGCAATATTTTTGCCAATATATCTTATAGGGCAAAGGAAATAAAGGAACGAATAAACAAATGAAACTGAAAAGCTTCTGACTGGCTAAAGAAACCATCATCAAAATGAAAAGGGAACAGACTGTATAGGAGAACATATTTGCCAATGATACATCAGACAAAGGTTTGGTCTCCAAAATTATAAAGAACTTATATGACTCAACACCAGAAAAACAATCCAATTAAAAATCTAATGAACCAAATGAACTAATGAACAAATATAGAACCACAGGCATGGAGATGTGAAACAAACTGAAAGTGGCCAGAGGGGTAGGTGGAGGAGGATAATGGTGGAAAGAAAGGGAAGGGACTAGACAAAAAACATGTATGAATGACCTGTGGACATGGGCAACTGTGGGAATTGACCGTGGAAGCAGGGTGTAGGATGGGCAAAGGAGGACAAAGGGGGGAAAATGGAACAACTGTAATAGAATAACAATAAAAAAGGATTTTTAAATATCAGACAAGGTCCTTACTTAATCAAAACTATGGATTCCTATCACTGAAAGCACCATCTGAATGCCATACCATGATATAGAAGGCCCTATATGGTCTGGCCCTTGCCACCCTGTCCAACCTCATTCATGCCTGATTCTCTCACTCACCCTGCTCCAGCTACACTGGCCTCCTTGTTGGATCTTATGCACACCATGCTTGTTCCTGTCTCAAGAACTTTGCACTTGCTGTTCCTGCTACCTGGAACACTCTTTTCCCAGATATTCATGTGTATTTTAATTATTTGTCTCCCTCATATCACATAGGTCTCTGCTCAGTAGGCCTCTTGTTAGTCTGTAAACTCAGAGAACATTGATGGTTGTATTCATAGGCTTCTCCTCAGAGAAGACGTCCCTAAAACCTTTTCTAAAGTAGCCATATGCCTCCCTCAGTTTCTTCCCATTTATCCAGCATTGGTTTTCCCCTGAATACTTATCACTACCTAGAATTGTGTGATTGTTTGTTGTGCTTGTTTACCATTTTCTTTCCTCTTCTAGAGCAGGTATTTGACCAGTCTTGCATATGATCACTTGTCCAGAACCTTGGATGGTGCTTGGTATATGGCAATCATTCGATAAATCAACTAATTGAATTAATTACATACTATTTTAAATTATCAGTTGCTGTTCCATGTCTATATTGATTTATTTTATAACAACTTCAATGGAAGTTTCCACTAAACTTTCAGTTCACATTTCTGAAACCTTCAAAATGCTAAACTCAATTCCCATAAACAAAATGCTTCATGAGCATGTTCATTAACTATTACCATAATCTTCTATTTTCCAAGTATAGGAATGACAGATTTCATCAATATCCATTATGTGCTTATGGCAGGCATCACTAATAGACCATAGAGTTCTTCCCCACTAAGACAGGACACTGTCTCAGAACCATTCTCAAAATAGCCTTCCAAGAAATCTTAACTAATGATAAGAGCTTATGTTTAAAGCAATATCCTTTTGGCATCTCTACACTAACTTAACAATATGATGAAACATTTGAAAATCATTGATGTAGTCCAACTGCCTTGCCGCCCATTTTTAATTAAGTCTTCTTAATAGGCAGAGGACATTAATACATGAATACAACCATCAATGTGCTCTGAGTTTACAGACTAACAAGAATAGCAGCCCCAGATGTGGAAAATTACCTTTCATCATAATTCAACTTATAGTAAGTTATACTTTTGTGAAGAATTTTTAAAATAAAAGGTCAGAAAAAAATGAATGAATGGATTACAAAGCTCAGGTTCCTTATCCTAAGTTAATTCAAATCTAGTTTCATATTGATTTTACTGGTACTGCTTACTGGGAAAACAGACCACCTACCTTTCCTTACTCATTTCTAAACAGTTTGGAATTTAAACATGGCACCATTCCAAGGTCTAATGGGATTCCCAGGGTCACTTGAAGTTTTGGATGTGAGTCCTCACCTTCGGCCTCCCATCATCTGGAAGCCACCTTGAGTCCTATGGCTCCTTCTCAGTCCCCAAGCAAGAAAAGCTTTTCTGCATGGCTCCCAAGCCATCCTTGTCTGAGCTTCAGTGCTCCATATCGGAAGGTCATGTTCACCCCTGACCCATTCACCTATCCATTTTTCTCTGAGGATGCAATGTTAAGGTTGGCTCTCACCTTTGGTGAAATCTAAATCCTTCACATCAGATAACATGAGTCTGGTCCCTTAATAATCATTGCCTTTGTTAAGACCATTTTGGTTGAAGGTAACAAACCCACCTGAACCGATTTAAATTACCATTTTGTGATGAAGGCAATTATAACATACCAAATATTACAGTAATAACACTATTTCATGTAACCTGAGAGCAAGAGAGGCAGAGAGATTCCAGGAGGAACTGCAAGGAGAAGCTAGAAAGTTATCACAAAGGTCACTCTTACTGATTCTGTGGGATCAGATAATCTTAGTTTCTCCTTCTTTCTCCAGGTCCCCTTCATTTTCTTTCTGCAAGTCAGCTGTCCCTACTTCTCTGTAGCCAAGAAATGGCCAATTCACAGCTCTCAAGTTCTCATGGAGAAGCAATGGCAGAAATTAACAAGCATCTCTCCTTCCCAATTATAAATTCCCAGGAGAGCAAATCTGATTGATCCAGCTTGGGTCATGGGCCCATATCTGGACCAATCATCTATGTCTATGGAATAAATGGTGGTTACCCAGGCATATCTTGGGAGGTCCTGTTCACATCGGAGAGAACTTGTAGTCTGAGCAGACTCTTCAAAAAAATTAGTAATAAGTACACTGACCAGCACCATCTTTCCAGGACCTTCTCCGCCTTACGTCAAACTTTATCCTTAGAAGAAGGCTATAAATTATTTATGTTCCAAACATCCAGTCCCCTTCTTGCTTTCTCAGAGTTTCTGTATTAAATGAGTAGGTCATATCTAGTTCTCAACTACATGGTTATCTACAGAGCTCATGACCCTGAAGTATACTTCATCTCTTCTGTGGTAATGCTATAAGCTCCTTCCATTGACTTACACAACCTAGGGATAAGATGATCATGGTTTCCATACCAGCCATTCAACAATATTTATTGAGCACTCACTCTATGCCAGATATTATTTTAGTAAATATAAAACTGACAGAAAGATAAGGTCACATAGTCTGATGAGTGGCTGTTTTTAATTTATGCATTTACTTATCAAAAAAATCATATATAAATTAATTAGGATCGATAAATTATTTCATACACTTAGCAAATCATCTTGTCTGACTATATATTATAAAATCAGAAAGCACTGGTTAAATCTGATACATATGCTCACCAATACCCAAGTGATACTGCCAAGAAAAGAAAAATGGTCTTTGGGAAAAATCACCATTACATTTTAAACAAACAAAAATACCTTACATGTAAAAGAACACCATCCCCGCATGGTAAAAGGAGTTTCTCACAGACCCAATCAACAACCCCACAGGCTAAAGCCCCAATTAAAGAAAGTCCAGGACTTCCAGTCAAGATGGTGCCATAGGCAGACATGGCTCACCTCTTCACACAATCACATCAAAATTACATCTAAAATATAGAACAACCATCACTAAGAAGCATCAGAAATAGAGTTGAATGAAAATCAACCACATCCATCCAGAATAGTAGAAGAGTCACAGATGTGAAATGGTCTGGTCTCTCACTCATGTGTGGTGGATAAAAATTTGGAAAAGATATCTCAGGATCAAGGAGTCCCAGACCCACACCAGGCCCTCCAGCCCAGGGTTCCAATGCCAAGAAGGTAAGTCCCCACAACTTCTGGCTGCAAAAACCAGTGGGGATCGAGTCAGTGAAAGAAACTGCTGGAGTTCCAAGCAGTTCCTCTTAAAGAACCCATACATGGACTCACCTTCTCAGACCCACTCCCTCTGAGCTCTAGCACCCAGGTAGCAGCTTGAAAGACATCAGTGGTATATGGAAATAAACTGAAGTGTCTGGTATCCAGGGAGTGAAGGCCATTGTCTCTTTTCTAAACCATCTCCCCACAGAGCCAGTGGGCTGGTACATGTCTGAGACCCCATCAACCTGGCTTACAATGTTGGACACCCCCCCACACCTTGGGGCTCCCCAGAAACTCAGCCCCATCCAACTTACAGGCCCACTCAAGCTGTTTTTACATATGAATGGCTGGTCTTGGCCCATGCTTCACAACTTCCTAAATCTGCTATCAAACAAGCAACAGCTGGCCTCAGTATGATCTAGGTTCAGTACTACCAGCAGCCAGCCTAGATTCACAGCTTGGCTTCACCTGGGAATCTCCAAGCCCACCACAGGTAGCAGCTATCTCAGATTGCTGTATAGCTCAGGCAGGGTATCCCCAGGCAAAACACAGGTTGGGGGCTGACCTTGGCCTTCACCACTAAGGAAAACCCAGGGCCAGCACACCCAGGGCACAGCTACAAACCACATCAGAGCACCACCTGCCCCTGCACACTGATCCTCCACAGAGGGTGAAAGTTGGAGGTAAGTGGCCATAGCCAATCCTTGCACCTGACTAGCCTGGGTAAATCCCTCCCATTGATCTGCCAACAGCAACCAAGGCTCAACTACAAGTATATGTGGGAATACTCAGCCCACATGAAAAGTGCACCTTAAGTACCCAGCTTGGCTGATAGAGGAGGCTGTGCCACTGGTCTCTACAGAACACCTACTACATTAGGCCACGCTACCAAGTCACAGAATCAAAGCATCTCTACCCGACACATAGAAACAAAGACAGGGAGACTGCCAAAATGGGGAGATAAAGAAACATAGCCCAAATGAAAGAACAGATCAAAACTCCAGAAAAAGAGCTAAATGGAACCGAGATAAACCATCTCTCAGATTCAGAGTTCAAAACACTAGTTATAAGGATGCCCAAGGAACTTAGTGAGGACCTCAACAGCATAAAAAAGGTCCAGTCAGAAATGAAGGATACACTAATTGAAATAAAGAACAATTTATAGGCAATCAACAACAGAGTGGATAAAATCAAAAATCAAATCAATGATTAGGAACATAAGAAAGCAAAAAACAACCAATCAGAACAATAAGAAGAAAAAAGAAGTCCCCCGCCAAAAAAAAAAAAAATGAGGACAGTATAAGCAGCCTCTGGGACAACTTCAAGAGATCCAACAGTCACATCATAGGGGTGCCAAAGGGAGAAGAGAGAGCAAGAAATCAGAAATCTATTTGAAAAGATAATGAAAGAAAACTTCCCTAGTTTGGTGAAGGAAACTGACATGCAAGTCCAGGAAGCACATAATAGAGTCCCAAACAAGATGGATACAAAGGGGCCCACATCAAAGCACATCATAATTGAAATGCCAAAGGTTAAGGATAAAGAGAGAATCTTAAAAGCAGCAAGGGAAAAGAAATTCATCATCACGAAACCATTATTATATGAAATGTTAAAAATTTTTACTTAAGGATAAGCACAAGATCAAAACTATGAATAATGTCAAAAAAAAAAAAAAAACATGCATCTATCAACAGCAAACGAGAAAAACAGGAAAAGAATCATGGATATAGTGTTTTCATGGTTGCCAGATGGGTGGAGGGGTGTGAGGGAATGGGTGAAGAGGTGAGGGGATTAAGAAGTACACATAGGTAGTTACAAAAGAGCCATGCAGATATAAAGTACAGTATAGGAAATGGAGTAGCCAAAGAATTTATAGGCATGACCCACAGACATGAACAATATTGGGGGGATTGCCTGAGGAAGTAGGAGGTGCTGGGTGGAGGGGGGGAAAGGGGGGAAAAACAGGTCAGCTGTAATAGCATAATCAATAAAATATAATTAAAAAAAGAAAAGAAAGTCCTTTCATCACCTGAACCATATGCGCTGTCTAAACCCCCGACTGTTGAGGCAGCTGTTCCTAGGTCAGCCATGTCTTCAGCTCTGCAATGTACTCCTCTGCTCCCCACCTCCTTACAGAGCAAATACCAACAGTTTGGCTTCCTTCCTCCAGCTGGGTTTGGGAAGCAATTAATTTAGTGCCTGTTAAATCTCCCTGAGCTCCCACAAGGAAGGTACTTATGGCTGTAGGACTCAGACAGTGAGAGAAGAGAAGGCATCTCCTATGTCCCCATTGGCAGGATGCTATTATCTCTGGCATCTGAGAAGATAAGGACGTCTTTTAAAAGGCTACAAGCACCCTCTAAAGTCCACCTGAGAGTCATGAGCTGAGTGCAAGGCAGAAAGAGAAAGGGCCAATTCCCTCAAGTCCTATTGGCTTCTGGAGGCAACTATGCCCCAATGAAGGGTTATGTTCCTCTTTCAGCTTCATGAATGAGCCATCACTAACCATCTCCCAGGACAGCCAAGCAAACATGCTTGGTAAAGAAAGAGATTGCCTAGTGCAGGCCAGGAGGGAAGTTCAAGTGTACACCGAAGCAGTAAGACAAACTACCTCCTGCCACCATCCAAAAAAGTGCATGACCAGGGTCAAGCTGTCCACAGTCTGGACCACTAACAGCCCATGCATGCAAATACCAACTCTGGAAAGGGATGGCACCACAAGCATGCTCTCATCCAATCCCCAGAATAAGCCCATAAGGGAAGTCCCGTATCATCCCTGGTTTACAAAGAAGACTGGGCTTTCCCAATGTCACATGGATAATAAGGAATAGACTCCAAGGCCTGTCTGGATTGAGAACATATGCCCTGAATAACTATGGCAAAAATGAGGGAAATGTCCAGGAAAAGACCCAGCCTCCAGCCTCGCTAGTTCTTGTCCATTTCTAGGGTCTCAGGGCTATGCCCACTCTGTTGGTCCTTCCAGGCCCCAAGATGAGAAAAAGACATGCATCTTAAAGGACAGATGAGTCACAACCCACAAGAGTACAGCAACAAAGATTTCATACTCTGGTAGTTAAATCCTTACTATGGTACCTTGGGAAATCAACCTCTCTGAACCAGAGTTTTCTTACCTATAGAAAATGAGGCTAATGGTTACCTGTACATCACACCTGGCTGGAAATATTGAATGAAACAAGGAATGCCAAGGTCTTGGCAGTGAACCTGGCTCAAAGGAAGAGTTCAGGGATGGAAGACAATATTATCATTGCCATGATCAACACCAAAAGTTTCAGTAGACTGAGGATCTATTCGTTCATGCATGCAACATTTACTAAATAGCAACTAAGTGTCAGGCAGTATTGCTGGGTCATCTGGACACGGCAGCGAATAAAGATAGATGCATAACCTGCCCTCACCAATCATATCATATAGTGGGAGAGAAAATCAATCAATCAATCAATCAAAACCTAGTGTTTTTCCATTTTGTCTCCTAATCTGGTCGCTCATGTACAATGGAGAAAATGATGAAGTAGACAACAAAGCCATTGCCCATCAAGGCCTGCAATGATGGGAAAACTCCAGCCCCTACCTTTCTTCTTCCCAGTAGGAACCCCTAGAAAACCCAGGAGCCCCATATCTTCACCTCTGTTACACAACAGCAAGCCTCAGGCTGCATTCAACCCATCCAATAAAAATTTACCCAGCAAATAAACTAAAATGTTAGTATCTATGATATGTCATGAATTCCTTCAAGCCTGTATGAAAAAGAGAAGGAATGCTTTTTTCCTTTCTTTCTTTCTTTCTTTTTTTTTTTTGTGAAAAAGAGGTGAATTGGCAATTCAGGAGGGAAAACATAACCAAAGCAGTAAGAAATTTATGTTACCCGGTCCTGGCAATGATATAAGGGAAGAGGCACCCCGAACATTGTCAGTGAGAACAGAAATTGAAACAATTTTTGGAAGGCACTTTGGTAGGCCTTATCAAAAGTGAAATTGTATATACCCTTTGAATTAGCAAAGTAAGTCCACTTGGCATCTATCTTATAGGAACATTCAAACAAGTGAACAAAACTATCCTGTCAATGATATTCATTGGAACCTCAGAGCAACAAGAAAATAAGAAACAGGCTAAGTATTCACCAACAAAGACCTGGTAAAACAAACTTTAATACATTTGTTCATACAATGCAATATTATAGAGTTGTTTTTTTTAAACAAAGGAGTTGGTTAACTACTATACAGAAGGAAGTCTACAATGTATTGTGAAGTGGGAAAAGCAAATGGTGAAACAATATGAACATTAACCTGTTTTTGTAGTTGTAAATACGTGCATTATGTTGGCAAAGAAAAAAATCTAGACATTCCACACTGAATTGTTAGAAGTGGTTACTCTTGAAGTGTGGAATGTGGTGAAGAACAGGGAAAGATTCCAGTTTTTACCTTCTACATTATTGATTTTCTTTTTCTTTTTTTTTTTTTAATTTTGCAGCACTCATAATTTGAAAAAGTTGCAACATGGTAAAGTTACTTTAAAAACCATTGACTGGATGGAAAGCTTCCTGCTCACCTGGATAGGCTGGAGCCACAGTGCAGCATTCAAGTATTTTTTCCAGGGGTGTGAAAAGAGAAGACAAGTTGCCTCTGTGCCAGTCCCTCTTCAGCAGCCTCTGACTTCCTGCAAAGTTATTCACTAGACTGGAGGAAAAGATGGCCACAGAGTAGAAAGCAGTGCTGATGGTGTTCTCGAGTACCAGAGCAGCTAGAGGACAAGATAGGAAGCGTGAGACGTCTTCAGGACCCTAGGAATTGGAGCGGTCAGCATGGACACAGGGGAGCACAGCCCAGAGGCAGAGAAGACCAGCAGGACAGTAGGTGAGGCATTCCCGACCGACCGGCTGGAGGGCCGCGTTCTGCTCTGGGCAGTGGCGGCTCTGCCCAGAGGGGCACGTTTGACTGAGGCCAGCTCCGGGCTCCCTGGTGACTGGAAGTCTCAACAGTGAAGTGCGGGCAGCAAGGGCAAATGCTGTAGGGAATGCGGAATTGAACTCTTGCAGGGGAGGGACTGTGTGAGAGACTTGCTCCAGCAACAGGGAAACAGGGAGAGGAGGCTCCTCGCAGGGTTATAAGCTGGGGGAGGGGGGGTGCACCAGCCCAGGAGGCAAGAGGGCCAAAAAAGGTGCTGCTGGGCCACCTGGGAAACAGCAGCTAGAAGCCCCTGAGAGGGGGGAGGCCCAGCCCTGCACAACCACACAGACCCCAGACTCCGTGGAAACTCCAAATGGGGAATCAGGAACTAGTAGCAGCGGTAACTGACCCACCATTACTGGGAGACAAAGGCCGAACCACCCACGCCTGCTAGGGGCTCATCACAGAGGCCCCGTAAAGAACTCCTCAGAGAGCTGGTTGGCTTGGAGGACTGGTGCCCGGCCCAGGGGGGCGGGGCAGTGTAGGTGGACCCTGGGCACTGTTGACGGACAGGGGCGGCCTCCTCCGGAACTGCGGGGGGAGGGGGGGACAGTTTTCACAGGGACGAGCAAAGTTGCGGGCTGCCCTGCAGGGGTGCTGGGTGCTCTCACAGGCAGGAACCTCCGCCAGGAGTGGGAAGCGGCACCCTGCGGGCTCCAGAATACCAACAGCCCTAAAACCCAGCCAGGCTGCAGAGGACCCAGCCTACCTGGGGGCAGACACTCAGAATCAGCCCTGACTGTGACAATCAGAGGCCCTGCCATGCACCAAGACCGCTAGAATATAGACTATAGACTGTAAAGTCCTGACCAAGAAAAAGAGGCAGCCTCAGGAAAGGGATTGCTGCTAATCTCAAGCACCTGAGTTATACCAAGAGCAATATGAACTATTAATCCCCAACATAGCCTTTGCAAAAGTTACTTCTCACATATTCTTAATCCCCCCCATAACTCAATCCACCTAAATACCCAAGACCCTCCCCTTATTCTTGAATTAAAGTCTACTCACTCTGTGGCTAAAACGCGTTCCCAGTCCTCAATCTAAGTATTCCTCCCTTCCCCAGCCACCTAAACACTTTCTTTATTCTTTTCTTCCTTCCTCTTTCTTTCTTTCTTTCTTTTTTTTTTTTTCTTTTTTCTTTTCCTTTTCTTCCTGGTAAAGCCCACAGGTTCTGGCTCCACCTGGACGAATCAGAAATCATTAAGGGGGAACAGACACCTAAACCCTTTCTTTATTAATATTGATTTCTCTTTCTCTTTTGACTTTCTCCCCCCTTTTTTTTTTCTTTCTTTCTTCTTCCTTTTCTGCCTGATAAAGCCCACTGGTTGTGGCTCCACCTGGACCAAACAGAGACCATAAAGGGTGAACAGACACCTAAACCCTTTCTTTATTAATATTGACTTCTCTTTGCCTTGTGACTTTCTCCCTTTTTTTCTTTCTTTGTTTTTTTTTTTTTTTTTTTTTTTTTTTTTTTTTTTTTTTTTTTTTTTTTTTTTTTTTTTTTTTTTTTTTTTTTTTTTTTTTTT
>PVIW01014484.1:0-23240 GCA_004026585.1 Noctilio leporinus
ATCCCTTCACTCTCAATCTGTGTCGATCTTTTGTTCTGAGGTGGGTCTCTTGAAGACAGCATATATGTGGGTCATGTTGTCTTATCCATTCGGCTACCCTATGTCTTTTGATTGGTGCATTTAATCCATTTACATTTAAGATGATTATTGATTGATACTTATTCATTGCCATTTTCTCCATTTGTGTCTGTATTCCTCTGTGGCTTTCTCTGTTTCTTCAATTTATTTGTTTACTTATTTTTATAGCAGACCCTTTAGCATTTGTTGCAATGCTGGTTTGGTAGAGATGTATTCTTTTAGTTTTATTTTGTCTGGGAAGCTCCTTATTTCTCCTTCTATCTTGAATGAGAGCCTTGCTGGGTAGAGTATTCTTGGTTGCAGACCTTTGTTTACCATGACTTGAAATACTTTTTGCCATTCCCTTCTGGCTTGAATTGTTTCATGTTGTCCTGCAGCTCTCTTAACCCCTCTTCAGTCTTGTTCAGCCCTTTTTGATTCTCTTGTACTGTCTTGGCGTATTTGTCTACATTATCCTCCAACTCGCTGATCCGGTCTTGTGCTTCCTCTAGTCTACTGTTGATTCCTTCTACTGTATTCTTCAATTCAGAAGTTGTATTCTTCATTTCCTCCTTATTGATAGTTTCCACATGGCACTTATTGATAGTTTCCATGTCCTTTTTCATGCTGTTGTAGTTCTCAGTAAGTTCCTTGTAACTTCCCTGGAGTTCTTTGTAATTTCTCTGGAGTTCTTTGTAGTTCTCCTGGAGTTGTTTACAGTTTTCTTTGATGTGGCTGAGCTCACTGAGCTTCTCTATCATCATTCTTTTGAATTCCTTATCTGATAGTTCAGGTGCCTCTGTTTCATTTTGTGTTCTTTCTGGGGATTCTTCCTTTCCTTTTGGTGATGGACTGATTCTTTTTTCCCCCATTTTGGGTGTCTGTTCTTGTTTGTTTGTTTGTTTGTTTATTTATTTATATTCTTTCCTTGGGTTAACCTGCTTTGCTTCCTTGTCTTAGTTTAGCACTCTTCTGCGATAGGAGATTTGTGGAGTTCAATGTTACAGTCTCCCAGATTTTCTCCACTTGCTGTTCTTGGTGTGTCCTGTATTTGGGCTGTCTGGTTGTATTCTGGACCTGTGGTCTTTTAGCAGAAAAAAACAAAAAACAAAACAAAACAAAACAAAACAAAGAAACAAAAAACAAAAGGGAAAAAGAAATAAAAATGGTAATAATAATAAGAAGAAAGGGTTTAGATGGCTGTTCACCCTTAATAATCCCTGACTGGTCCAGATGGAGCCTGGATCTGAGGGCTTTTAGCATAGGGAAAAATAGGAAAGAAATAAAGGGAGAAAGTCACAAGAAAAAGAGAAATCAATATTAATAAAGAACGGGTTTAGGTGTCTGTTCACCCTTTATGATCTCTGATTGGTCCAGATGGAGCCAGAACCTGTGGGCTTTACCAGGAAGAAAAGGAAAAAAAAAAAAAAAAGAGGAAGGAAGAAAAGAATAAAGAAAGGGTTTAGGTGGCTGGGGAAGGGAGGAATACTTAGATTGAGGACTGGGAATGCGTTGTAGTCACAGAGTGAGTAGACTTTAATTCAAGAGTAGGGGGAGGGTCTTGGGTATTTAGGTGGATTGAGGTATAGGGGGATTAAGAATATGTGAGAAGTAACTTTTGAAAAGGATATGTTGGGGATTAATAGTTCATATAGCTCTTGGTATAACTCAGGTGCTTGAGTTTAGCAGCAATCCCTTTCCTGAGGCTGCCTCTTTTTCTTGGTCAGGACTTTACAGTCTATAGTCTATATTCTAGCTGGTCTTGGCGCTTGGCAGGGCCTCTGATTGTCACAGTAGGGCTGATTCTGAGTGTCCACCCCCAGGTAGGCTGGGCCTTCCACAGCCTAGCTGGTATTCTGGAGCCTGCAGGATGTCCCCTCCCACTCCTGGCGGAGGTTCCTGCTGGTGAAGAGCACCCAGCACCCTTGCAGGGCAGCCTGCAACCTTGCAGGTCCCTGGCCCTGCCCCCGCAGTTCTGGGAGGAGTCTGCCCCTGTCTGTCAACAGTGCCCGGGGTCTGCCTACACTGCCCTGCCCCTCCCCAGGGCGAGTGTCAATCCTCCAAGCCAACCAGCTTTCTGAGGAGTCCTTTACGCGCCCTCTGTGATGAGCCCCTCCCAAGTGTGGGTGGTGCAGCCTTCATCTAGGGCAATGGGCGGGTCAGTTGCCCCTGCTACTAGTTCCCGGCTCGCCATTTGGAGTTTCCGCCGAGCCTGGGGGCCTGTGTGGTTGCATAGGGCTGGGCCTCCCCCCTCACTGGAGCTTCAAGCTGCTGTTTCCCAGGTGGCCCAGCAGCACCGTTTTTGGCTCTCTCATTGCCCTGGCAGGTGCACTTCCCCGTTCCCCTGCTCCGGCTCCCCGCAGGACTCTTCTCCGCCTCTAGCCCCTTGAAGAGCTTCCTCTCCCTGTTGCCGGAGCGAGTCTCTCACACAGTCCCTCCCCTGCAAGAGTTCAATTCCATGTTCCCTATGGCGTTTGCCCTTGCTGCCCTCACTTCACTGCTCAGACTTCTAGTCACCAGGGAGCCCGGAGCTGGCCTCAGTCAAACATGCCCCTCTGGGCAGAGCCGCCACTGCCCAGAGCCGACCTCGGCCCGCCGGCTGGTCCGTCAGGAACTGCCTCACCTATTCTCCTACTGGTCTCCTCTGCCTCTGGGCTGTGCTCCCCTGTGTCCAGATGCTGACTGCTCCAATTCTTAGGGTCCTGAAGATGTCTCACGCTCCCTATCTTGTCCTCTAGCTGCTCTGGTACTCGAGAAAACTGTCAACGCTGCTCTCTACTCTGTGGCCATCTTTCCCCCAACCATCCTGCTTTCTATGTATGAGTATGTCTCTATTTTGTTAGTTCAGTTTGTTCATTAGATTCCACATATGAGTGAAATCATGGTATTTGTCTTTCTTTCTCTGACTGGCTTATTTCACTTAGCATAATCTTCTCTATGTCCATCCATATTGTCACAAAGAGTAAATGCACAACAGCTTCTTTTATCCACTTACCTACTGATGGGCACTTGGGCTATTTTCAGATCTTGGCTAATGTAAATAATGCTGCATTAAACATAGTGGTGCTGTGTTCTTTCCAATTAGTGTTTTGGGTCTTTTGGATATATTCCCATAAGTGGGATTGCTGGGTCAAAAGGCTGATCCATATTTAATTTTTTGAGGTATCTTCATACTGCTTTGCACAGTGGCTGCACTAATCTGCATTCCCATCACCAGCGCAAAAGGATCCCCCCCCCTTTTTTTTTTACATCCTTGCAAGCACTTGTTTGTTGATTTATTGATGATAGCTATTCTGACAGGTGTGAGGTAATATTTCATTTTGATTTTAATTTGCATTTCTCTGATGGTTAGTGACATGGAGCATCTTTCTATATGTCCATTGGCCATCTGTATGTTTCTTTGCAGAGTGTCTATTCAAGCCCTTTGCCCATTTTTTAATTGGGTGCTTTGTTTTTTGGTGTTGAATTTTGTAAGTTCTTTATAAATTTTATATATTAACTCCTTATCAGATGTATTATTGGCAAATATGTTCTCCCATTCTATGGGTTGTCTTTTTATTTTGTCCAACTTTTTCTTTGTTGTACAGATGTCTGAGATTTTGCTGCCTATATGTTCTAGGATTTTTATGATTTCAGGTATAATATTTAAGTCTTTGATACATTTTAAATTTATTCTGTGTGTGGTGTAAGAAGGAAATCTAGTTTCATTTTTCTGCATGTATCTGTCCAATTTTCTTAGCACCACTTATTGAATAAACTATCTTTAGTCCATTGCATGTGTTTCCTCTGTGAAATACTAATTGACTTAAAAAGGTGTGGGTTTATTTCTGCACTCTCTATTCTGACCCATTGACTTATATGTTTATTTTTATGCCAGTATCATGCTGTTTTGATTACTATGGCCATGCAGTGTAGTTTGATATAAGGTAGTGTGATTTTTCATACTTTCTTCTTCTTTCTCAGGATCACTGTGGCTATGCATTCCTGTGTCTCATAGATTTTGGGGTGTTGTGAACTCATTTCCATTTGTTTTCAGATACTTTTGATTTCTTCTTTGATCTCATTATTAACCCATTCATTACTTAATAACATGTTATTCAATCTCCATGCATTATATTGCTTTTGGGTTATTTTCCATGAGGTTGGTTTTTAGTTTCAAGCCATTGTGATCTGAGAAGATGCTTGCTATGATTTCCATTTTCTTCAATTTGTGGAGGCTTGTTTTGTGTCCTACTGTGTGGTCTATCTTTGAGAATGTTCCATGTGGATTACAGAAGAATGTTCTGTATATGTCAGTAAAGTCTATTTCACAGAATGTTATTCAATGTTACAATATCCTTAGTGTTTTTTTTTTTTTCTTAGTGTTTTTTGCTTGGAAAATCTGTCTATTGTTGATAATGGGGTATTAAAATCCTCTCCTATGTGTGTGTTGCTGACCATATTCTTGAAGTCCTCCAATATTTTCCTTATATATTTGGGTGCTCCTATGTTGAGTGCATATTTGTTTACAAGGGTTATCTTCTTGATGGATTATTCCCTTAAGTATTATGAAATGCCCTTCTTTGTCTCTCTTTATGACCTTTATTGTGAAATCTGTTTTGTCTGATATTAGTTTTGCTACCCCAGCCTTTTTTACATGTCCATTTTCTTGAAATGTCTTTTTCTATCCCTTCACTTTCAGTCTGTGTTGATCTTTTGTTCTGAAGTGGGTCTCTTGAAGACAGCATATATATGAGTCATGGTCTTAACCATTTAACTACCCTATGTCTTTTTTTAATGATTTCATTTATTATTCTTTAGAGATATGGGAAGGGAGAGAGGCGGAGAAGGAGAGAGGGACATCAATGTGTGGTTGCTTTTCACCTGCCTCCAGCTATGGACCTTACTGGAGGCCTGGCTTGCAACCTGGTTATGTGCCTGGGCTGGGAATCAAACCAGCGATCTCTGGGTTTGTGGGCCAGTGCCTTGTTCACTGTGACACCAGCTAGGGCTCCTATGTCTTTTTATTGGTGCATTTAATTGATTTACATTTAAGGTTATTATTGAGAAGTACTTTTTAAAAAGATTTTGTTTATTATTTCCAGAGAGAGTGGAAGGGAGAGAAATATCATTGTATGGTTTCCTTTCAACTGTCTTGCTGGGTAGAGCAATGTCCTTGCTTGGTTGCAGGCCTTTGTTTCCCATTAGTTGGAATATTTTTTGCCATTCCCTTCTGTCTTGTATTGTTTCTGTTGAGAAATCATTTGATAACCTTATTGGAACTCCCTTATATGCTATTTGCTGTTTCTCTCTTGATACTTTTAGGATTCTCTCTTTGTCTTTGAAGTTTGCCATTTTAATTATGATGTGTCTTGGAGTAGGCCTGTTTGGATTTATCTTCATTGGAACCCTCTGTGCTTCCTGAACTTGAGTGACTCTTTCACTCATCATTTTAGGGAAGTTTTCTGTCATTACTTTTTCAAACAGGTTTTCTATCCCTTGCTTCTATTCTCCTTCTGGTATCCCTATGATACAGATATTGTTGTGTTTCATGTTGTCCTGTATCTCTCTTAAAACCTCTTCATTCTTTTTCAGTCTTTTTTCATTTAGTTGCAATATCTGGTTATTTTATTTCTCTGTTGTCTTCCAATTCACTGATCCAGTCCTCTGCTTCATCTAACCTGTTTTGAATTCCTTCTATTGTGCTCTTCAATTCTGAGATTGTGTTCTTCATTTTCTCCTGGTTCTTATGGAGGGTTTCTATGCCTTTTTAAATGCTGGTGTAATTTTCTGTAAGTTCCTTGTAGTTTCCCTGGAGTTCTTTATAATTTTCTTTGAATTCAGTGAGTTCATGGAGCTTTCTTATAATGATTTCTTTGAACTGCATGTCTGATAGCTTGGTAGTTTCTCTTTCAATTCTCAGTCTGTCCAGTGATTCCTCCTTTCCTTTTGGTGATGGACTGATTCTTTTTCTCCCCATTTTGGGTGTCTATTATTGCTTGTTTTTTGTCTTGAATTAATTTTCTTTGATTCCCTGCCTTTGTGGAATGGCCTTCTATGTTAGGAGATTTGTGGGGTTCAGTGTTGCAGTCTCCTAGATTTCCTCAGCTTGTTGCTCTTGGGATGCCCTTTATGTCATTTATTTGGGCTATCTGGTTGTGTTTTTTTATTTGGCTGCTATGTTAGTCTTTGCTGATTACTTCTCTCTGGCTAGTTGATTGAGAGACACTCCTTCTACCATGTCCGTATATTGTTATTGAGCTGCTGCAAAATTAGAACCACCAGTCCAGGCAAAATAACCACACCTTCAAAGATATCCTGCACCCTTAATCACACTTTCAACTGCAAATTACCCAGGCAAAATATACATACCTTAAATATATCCCCTACCCTCAATCACATTCTCAGTGACAACTGATCCAATATTAATAAGGATATACAGAGATCGAGACTATTATAAGAGAGAAGAAACAGCTGAGCTGATTTACTGAATTATAAATGATTTTTGAGAGGTGAGAGGGAGGAGCAATGTTAGTAATGAGAAATGGAAAGGTGAGGAGAGAAGGAAAGCAAAATTTACATTTTATATAAAAATGGGGTGGGAGATGAATTAGGATTATTCTATTTTGCTTACAGTATTGTAGGAAATATGAAACAGGAGAGAGCTACTTTTAGTTATTAAATTTATTAATGTATATATATGGTTCTAAAAGAATCACCTGAAAACTCGACAGCTTTTCTATAGAAGATCAGAACCATATATAACTTAATTATAGAAAGGGAAATTGACTTTATTCACAATAGGAGCAAAACAAAATATTTGAAAGTTTTTAAATAAAATTATCTGTAATAGATATGAAAAATAACCACATATTACTGGTTAAAAAAGAATATTTAAATAAATGAAGAGGACCAATTTTCTTGATAGTGACACTGAATATTATAAAAATGACATTTATCTATCCCCCTTTAACTTTAGAATTTAACAAAATGATTCTAAAGTCCATCTGGAAAATAACAGTTGAGAATATGTAAGGAAAAGATTTTTGCCGTATTATATATTAGATAATATATGAGTATAGTATCTAATTACATAAAAATATATATTAAAATATCTAAAATTTATATACTATATATAGCATATATTTATATACTTAACCCATGTGTGTGTGTATGTGTGTGTGTGTGTGTGTGTGTGTGTATGGCATTATGTATATGGTCATACAGATGTATGTTGCCTAAAAACAGACCCAAGATTCCATTAGAACTTAGTTTTTGTTTCAAAAAAGAAGAAAGTATTATATGCCAATGGGTTATTCAACTAATTGTGCTCTAAAAATTGATTATTTGGGTAATCACAAGATTTTAAATTAATGCCAAATATCCACATAAATTCTACATAGATTCTAGAATTACATTAAAAATAAAATCATATAAAATAAAAATAGTGGTGAATATTGATTTCTTCCCATGGATGATTTCCCACCATAAAAACAATTGATTAAAATGTAAAGAAAAGGATTGACAAATATGACTAGATAAAATATTTTAAAATATTTTTAAACATCAACATTAATGAAAATCAAAGGGAAGTAATGAATCCTAGCAATGGGAGAAATTGGGACAACTGTAATAGAACAACAATAAAAAATAAAGAAACAACCCTGACTGGTGGCACAGTGGATAAGGCTCTGGCCTGCTGATTCAAAGGTTGCTGGTTTGATTCCCCAGGCAGGGCACATAACCAGGTTGCAGTACAGGTCTCCAGCCAGGTCTGTAGCTGGAGACAGGTGAAAGGCAACCACATACTGATGTTTCTCTCCCTCTCTGCCTCTTTGCCTCTCTCCCTTCCTTCTCTCTAAAAATAATAAATAAAATCTTAAAGGAAGAAAAAAACTGTTTGGAATTCTTACAGTTTAAAATCATGAAGATTGCCAAATTAATTATATGTTACTTAACTTCATTTATCTCAATTTCATCATCAATGAAATAGGAATAATAATGCTGTTGCTTGTTTAGAAGGCTAGAAATAAAGTATGTATTTATAGCATAGCCAGTGTTCAAAACAATGCTGGCAATTATTTATTATAACTAGTACTACTTGTATATATCTGTGCAAACTTCAGTGAGAAAAATATTTAGGTCTCAATAAAAAAAAGAGGCAAAGGATAAGAGTAATTTATTTATTTATTTAAGATTTTATTTATTATTTTTAGAGAGAGGGGAAGAGAGAGAGGGAGAGAGATATCAATGTATGGTTGTCTTTCATCTGCCTCCAGCTATAGACCTGGCTGGAGATTTGGCTTGCAACCTGGTTATGTGCCCTGGCTGGGGAATTGAACCAGTGATTTTTGGGCTCACAGGTCGGCACCTGTCCACTGAGCCACCAGCCAGGAAGAGTAATTTATAAAAGAAGAAAGTTAATTAGCTAACAAACTTGAAGAATTTAGCTTTGGTAATGAAATGCAAATTAATAAAGTGCTGGTTTCTAGCTAATGAATTTGACAAAGGTTTAAAAATATAATACAAAAGAAGCTTTTTCATAAACTGAGAGCATGAATGTTCCACCAACTGACCTTGAAGGCAATTTGGCAATGGTCCTTACTCTTTCACTGTAATTTCATTCTTGAGAATGTATTTAAAACTGCCCAAATTTTACTTTTGTATGAATAACTGAACCTATTTTAAACTAAGGGCATCAAAGTGTTTGTGATAACCCAGTTTTATCAATAAAAAATTTTTACCACATACTCATTATATATATATATATATATATATATATATATATATATATATATATATGTATATACACACACATAGTTATCGTTTGTCTGTGTTATACATTTTACTATTGAAAACATGAACAAATAGAATTGAAAAAATTGAAATGAAATAGAAATTCCAATACTTTTTCCCTGTACCTCAATGTATTTTTCTGGCAACATCTGGTGTGCATGTACCCCATTTCAGAGACCACATCCCAGAATGTTCTGCAGTTAGAAAGGTGTTAAATAAATCATGGCACATCCATCAGAATAAACATAATGCAGCTGTTTGAAATCACAACTTGGTATAATATTTAATTTTGAGACCATGGTTACAATATAATACAATAATGTCTATGATGGCAAAACTATTGCCTAATTGGTTCACCATTTTCTCTTTGGGGCCTGGCTGTGTACTGTGTGTGTGAGTATGAGTGACTCAGAATAGATGACAATAGAGAGATGGGTTAGGATTGAAGTGGAGACTTACAAAACAAACTTCTTGCCGATGCCACAGCAGATCCGAAAGTTGCTTAAGAAGAAGGCTCTGAAAAACAAGGGTCCCTAAACTGAGGACTCTGCAAGCTATTTATTGACAGGCTTTTTATTGTGTGGAACTAAGTCACAAAGCCCAGAATTCATGGGACTACATGTGTTAGAAGAGACTTGCTTCCAGAGGTAGAGCAGAGGCCCCTTCCAAAATGATACTAGGCTATGGGAGGGACATTAATGACTGGAAAGAGAGAGTCCTGGAGGGTTTTTTTTTTTTCCCCCTGATAAGCTCAAGACTTTGTCTAGTTTTCAAGCCTGCTAAGAAATGACTGGTATTGTTTTAACTGAAGGAAATATTCAGAGAAGTTAAAATGACTTTTCTAAGACTATATTGGGAGCTAATCAGGTATCAAAAAGAATGGACTTCTGTGATGTTAGCAAGGACCGAATCCCTCCCCAGCCTGGCTTCAAAGAGCTCAAAAGGCAAAAAAAAAAAAAAAAAAAAAAAAAAAAAAAAAAAAAAAAAAAAAAAAAAAAAACCAGCCAGTGTAGGTCTGCAGAGATAAAGCTGAGAGATCATTCACTTGGTTACTTCTCAAAAGGAATTAAGTTAAAGACTGTGGGGGTAACATAGTAAGAAAAAATTGTAACTTAAATGTGGGTTTTCATATGACTTAAGTGATTGAAAATTTACTTGGTCCCATAGAAGTGGTACAGTAGTAGACCCTTT
Source organism: Noctilio leporinus (assembly GCA_004026585.1). NCBI lineage: Eukaryota > Metazoa > Chordata > Mammalia > Chiroptera > Noctilionidae > Noctilio > Noctilio leporinus. The sequence goes on from PVIW01014484.1 coordinate 10,024, forward strand.
ATATGGTATGGTAGATCTTTTGCAATTTTTTATCTTTAATGTAAAATTTAATAAAAAGATGCATGAGGAAATTTTGGAGGTGATATATTTGTTACCTATATTGTGGTGATGATTTCAGGCATGTATGCTTATGTTCAAACTCATCAAATTGTGTACATCAAATATGTACAGTGCTTTTATATATCAATTACATCTCAATCAAGCTGTTAAAAGTTATTTTAATCTCCACAGGTCCCTTATCTGTGCAACCTCTCTTGCTCATATTATGTAAATTCCATACCCTCACTCCTCCACATACTTTATCTTGTTTTCTTCCTGTTCATAGCTTTCATCACTACTTTACATTATATTATTTCCTTCATTGTTTATTTGGCTAATGTCAGTCTCCCCAGCATCATTTCAGTTGTAGTCTGCATCATCTGGATGAGTAGGTGGCATGGCGTACAGGATTCACTCAATACGTATTTGTTGAATAAATGAATAAAATGCATTAAAAACACTCCCAATATCAAAGTTAAGTGAAGAGGAAAAATATCCAATAATCCTGTGCAACAAGAAAGCAAAGTTTTCCCCTGGATTTTAAAATATTCCATTTTTCAAAATCTATCATAATTGACCATATTTACTTTATATTAAAAACTCGGGAATGTAAATACTCTGCTGGTTTGATTGGAGTTTTGCCTGCCGTAACTAAGGAAATGAGCATGCACATAGGTGGCCCCCTCAAGATCCATGATCCAAAAGCCAAGGGCAAGCCTTGCAGGCGGAGTGCAGATCCTGTGGGCTTCCCAGCAGGCCTCTCTGTCAGTGGGTGTGGAGGAAAGTAGATGTGGGCTCTCACTAGCCAAAGTAGTGAGAAAGTTGGAGAACCCAGCAATAGTTCATTTCTCATTTGTTTTGTGGAGGAAACAGAAAACTTTTCAGGAAATATGCATATGCAAGTGGAGAAAGAGCAAAAGTTCAGTAGAGTAGAATGAAAGAGGGCTGTGTAATGAGGCTACATACCAGCCATGGCTGGCTGAGCCTTCTTGGGGCACTGTTACATTAATGTCATTGAAATGGGCCCTCTTTCATGATCATATTTGATATAATTCAGCGACAGTGGGTTGAAATGGTCTATTTTAATCTATGAAGCATTTATCTAAGCAAATTAATATGGTAGAAGGGTGGCGATGGAGATAGATGGAATTTCTAAAACCACTGAAAAAAGCAAATTGTTTATAAAGAATTTTGCACATCTGTTTTCATGTTTTTATGTGTGCCTTACTAATTTATTATAAAAAAACCTATTTTTCTTTTGAGAACACATTTCCCATTCTCATTATTATAGGTGCATGAGGATATTAGGGAAGCAGTTCTTTAAAAATACTCAGTAACAAACTGAGGTGCTTCATCTGCTCCATTTGGCAGTGTAGCCCTTGGTAGCCAGTGAGCCTGTGGGAGGAACAGTATGTTTATTCATTAGCATCTGTAATGATGTTAAAACTGTGCCTCAAAGATAGGGTTTTTTTTTGTTTTTTTTTTTTGATGTGAGTATCTTTGTGTGTGTGTGTTCCACATACTTAATGTACGTGCATTGGCATTTTGCAGAAAGGGAAGGTAAGGGATGCCAAGAAAATACTGTATCTGTGAAGGAAAGTATCCTAAGTTCATAAATGGTATGCAACAGTGTTTCCCTACTGATGTCTACTACTAGATGGTAAAGTTTTTGATGGTAGCAAATATTTTTTGATCCTTACATTACCCATAGTCCCTAGCATAGCACCTCATACAGGATGAACAGTCAATAAATATTTGTTGGATTGCTTCAGTTTTGTCTTAAATAGTCCTTGATTTGGAGCCACCCCATTATGAATACTAGAGAATATAAATTACTGTTAATAAAAACCAGACTTGTTTTAAATTTTTCTTCAATTTCAAAGGTTAGATATTTAAGGAGATATTTGCTTGTCTCTTTTCATAGCTTGTGTTGAAAACAAATTTTAATAGGAGTTAATAAGATAGCTGATGGGGTGGGGAGAATCCATAAAAAACAAACCATCCAGTGCATGTATTTGCGAGAGCCCAAATCCCCAGGAATGAGAAGATTTAGCTAATCTTTCCAATCACATTTCCCATCCTCCCTCCCCAACCCCATCTCCTTGGAATTATGTTATCTCTGCTAGGTTTAAAAGCTCAGAAGCCTTTTGAATTGGAGCGACATTCAAAGGACGGTCAAGGGTCACCCTTGGAATATTAAAGGAAAGTGCATTACAGGAGAGGGAGGGAAAGGGAACAGCTGGGGCCAGGCAAAGTCCTCTACAGACCCATGCGGAAAATGAGAGGAGAACTCCACAGGAACTGCTGCTGGCAGAGAGAAAGCTGCCAGTATTGCTAGGAAGGGCAGGAAGTTGCAAGGCAGAAACCCACATTATCAGTGTCCAGCGCTACTATAGTTTGAGGACAGAGGAAAAAAAACACATATTAGTAAAATCAATTAGGCAGTGGCCTTTTGAACAGAAATAGCATGGTTCCTTTAGAGAATGCGGATGCATGAACCTTGGAAAATTAAAAGCCAGATAATGTTTTAGTTCAGAGATGCAATTCTACAGAATTTACAGCCCCCCTGGTTAATTTCTTAAAATAATAAAGCCTTGGGATTTATGGAATAAATTCTTTCTCAAAAGGTGTCAAGTAATTTAGTTTTCAAAATCTATTTTTGATACTTCTTTCATCATTTATAAACATTGATTCTCATTTTTATTTTTCAAATGAAATGAATGGATATTTAGTGAGGGTTTATTATGTGCCAGGCACTGCCCTAATATTTGTAGTAAGAAGATGCAGTGACAGTCCCCTATGCATCAGTGGTGGTTACTTACTAATTTGTTGTTGGGCAGATGATAGGAAAGTGGATCATGAATCTCTCTGAAAACCTGATGAAGGCTAAGGAGTTTTTCCATAACAAAATGGATATACAGTCCTATTTAGTCAGAAAAGTCACAGACAAAAGGCAGTATATACATCTCTTATTATTACTATGAGTCAGCCTATTCTGAGAACTATTTGTGAAGTATATTTAATTTGCATAGCTCTCTTATGAGGCATATACTATAATTACTCCTATTTCCTTCGAGGGAAACTGAGGCTCAGAGAGATATAGTAAGTCCCCTTGCCCTAGGCCTTCCAGTGAATAGAAGGTGACCCCTAATGTGCATATGGGCTCCTGGCTCCAGTGTCCAAGTTCTCACCCTGGCTATGCAGCCCTTGGACTGGCAAGGTCCTGGTAAAATAGGCCAACAGGGGCCTACGGGAGGGTGTCTGTATGCAAGGTTGACTAGGCAGAGCACTGATACTTAATTGCTACCTGCCAGAAAGTCATCTTATTACGTTTGTAATTTTCACAAAAACGTGCACAGCATATTCTGTGGCTGTGCAGTGACTATCATATACCTCTCTGTACTTGGGCTGAAAGTGTAGAGTCTGGTGTGTTAAGCAGGGGTTTGAACCTAACTGAGAAGGTACTGAGAAAACTGTCAGATTTCAAACTGGATTTTTAGCACTATTAGTTTGTCAGCAGGGGGCAGAGATGTTTTTTATTTATTTATGAAACTATAGGGAAATGGATATTTTTTAATAAAAAGCTTTTCTCCTCAACTGTGTGTCTCATTCAGAATGAGAGGATAGAATTGGCAGTCTCTACTTATTTGTATTTGTATTATTCATTTAAATGAACACTTACCTCTGAAAAAATGATAGTATTAGAACATTTGTAATGCAGTTATATTTCTAATATGCTGCATGTGTAAGATGATACTGCTCTTGAGTGACCATGCCGGAGTGGTATCAGGCTGCCCTTGGTGAGGAGACTTTTCCAGGCTGGACAGGAACTTAGAGCTGTGAGGCTGCATGTGCCTGGACCATCCTGAGCTCCAGGGCTTAGGCCTTTGATTGGGTAAACTTATGCCTTGGGCCAGTGGTAGTTCTTCTCCCACTCAATCTCAGTTCCATGGAGAAAAACAAAAAAATAAAAACAAACAAACAAACAAAAAAAAAAACACAACACTTTCCTTTTCATTTTCAGTGTTGCTATTAAATTCTTCCATTTTGTTCCACAGTAAAACACAGCAACACCATCACAGGAAACTAAACATCCATTTCTAGAAGCAGATTACGGGCCTGTGTTATGTGTGAACATGCCAGACAGGTGGAATAGTCAAATGGGGCATTGGTTTCATATTGGGTAATTTCAGACATGATTAAGTGTATTCTTAAGATATTACAAATATCATCCAAGGACAATCCTTGACCTTAATCAGTCAACCTTTTCTCCCTCCCTCCCTCCCTTTCTTCTTTCCTTCCTTCTTTCCACACAATCAATCAATCAATTAATGAATCAATACACATTTATTGAAACCTATTCAGACATGGTGCCCTTCCTGTACTGGGGATTCTGAGACATGTGTGTCTGCAAAAGACTCAGACATCTCAGCTGTAGCATCTAATACTTAAGTATTTTGGAATATCCAATAGAAAAAGTGTTATGATTTTTTTGCATATTTTAAATATGTAATATAAGCAGCAATGGGAAACCTTTTCTTCAAGTATACTGAAGACTCCATGTGAAATAGGTCAGAGGAGCCAATGTGGTGTTTAAACACCCAGAGTATGCACTTTGGTCCTCTTCTCCTCCCTTTGAGGACTTCTCAGTTTAGTGCTTCTCAGTTTCTCAGTTTAGTGCTCAGTTTCAAAACCCTGACACTAGAGACCAGGTATTCTCACTTGTGAACTGACTATGTCATTCATTTTCTCAAAAGGTTACAAATATTTAGACCCAAAAAGGATATATGCACACACATAAAATATTTATATATGTATATATACATTCATTAAATTGTCTCTGTTAAAATTTCTAAGATGCTGAAAGTAAGCTTTTTTAGACTAGAAATTGGATGCTCTCTCTTTATACATTCAAATCATTAAATATAAAATCAATTTAATCTGAGTTATATTCTGATTAAATTTTGATAACCATTTGAAGCCATCAGGTTATGAAGAACATATGAATATAGGGTATGTGTATGCAATGTCGATATTGCTGCATAAACCCATTACCAAAAGACCAGATCTAGATGAGCCCAGATTGAACTCTTATTGATGCTTTTTTCACAAAGGCAGCAGAAATTGATGGTGCTATTAGGTTGTCGATACCAGTGTCTCCCTTTCTTCCCAGATAAGTATACGTGAAGCATCACCCATACAGTCATTTTAACCTCTTGTAGGCAAAAGAGTTACAGAGGTTTAGAGGTGATGATCTAGGTGAAGTGTGTCTATTTGCACAGTAGATGCTTTGTAGAAATAACAAAGTGGCAGACTCCTGTTTGATTGTTATGTTGTTATTTCAACCTATAGGTTTGAGTCGATGAGCTACTTTGCTTGTATTATTTGCTTGTTTTGTTTAAATGGCTATTTCTACTGGTTTAATCTTTACTTTTTAGTATATTTTATTAATTATGATGTTACTGTAGTCCAAAATGTTCCCTCTTTGCCCTCCTCCACTGGTATTCCCCATATCATCTGGCAATGCCACCCTTAGTTCATGTCCATGGGTCATGTAGTATATAAGTTCTTTGGTTCTCCATTTCCTTTATTATTCTTAACATCATCCTATCTATTCTATAACTACCAATGTGTAATGTTTTGGTTTTCACATTTAGACAATTCACCATTTAATTACTGCCTTCTCACTGTCAACCTGTCAAATCATATTAATACAAAGTTTTCATTTCAAAATGTTTATGTTAATTCATTTGTTTAAAAAATTACTTTTTAAGCAATGTCAATTGCAATATTACTGAACACATGCACAAATATATTTACACACATACATATTTTTACAAATATTACACTAGAAAATATAGTTCTGCTCCTGTGACAGTGTCTAATAACATCATTCAATTGCCAAAATATTTTAGAAATATTTTGTTCTAGTTTCTTTCATTTCTTGATCCCCAAAAAATATCATCTCATAATTATCCTTCCCAGGCCCTGCCTACATTTGCTTGGTTATAGGCAGACTTTTTCTAAGCTTAAACAATATAAATAATCAAAATCTATTTTCATTCCTAAAATATTTAGTCTTCTTTATTCTTTCAATCTGCAGTGTTCAATATTGTAGCCACTTAAAATGTGGCTAGTTCAAATTGCGATATAAAGTACATACTGGATTTTGAAGAGTTAACAAAAAATTTTTTAATTTCAATAGCTTATATAATTATTACATATTAAATGATAAAATTGTATTCATTCATTTATTTATTTTTAAAGATTTTATTTATTATTTCCAGAGAGAGAGAAAGAGAGGCAGAGAGGGAGAGAAACATCAATGTATGGTTGCCCCTCACCCCCCTCCAGCCACGGACTTGGCTGGAGACCTGGCTTGCAACCTGGTTATGTGCCCTGGTTAGGAAATTGAACCAGTGACCTTTGGGTTCGCAGGCCAGCACCTTATCCACTGTGCTACCAGCCAGGGCATAAATGATAATATTTTAGATATATTGTAGTAAATTAAGCATTCTTCTTTTTATTTTGTCTTTAAAATTTATTTTACTCTGAAATGCTATTTTTGTGAAATATATCACAGAAATGGTTTATTGCAGAACTCACTTTCATGAAAGCTGTCCTAGAGACAGTGTCAAGCCAACAGTAAAAAATGAATTTGGTTTCTAAGGTCCCACCCTCTCTAATAATACAATTAAACTTTATTTTAAGCTACTGGAACTACAACTTATTCTTTTTGGATTTTTCCATCTTAGATAGTAAGTTGAATTTTTTCCCATGCAGAGGTTCCATTTTCCTCAGTGCCCTGTTTCTCCTCTACACGTTTTACCAGTTGAAGCCTTCAGGAATAATGGCACCTGCAGGGCTCAGCTGGTCCCCACAGAGTAGAAATTATGCTATCTAGTAATTTGAGGGTTTTTTAAAAAACCTAGGATTTAAGTAATTTTGTAGAATTACTATTCTAGAAAAATATTCTAGCTATTTTTAGAATCTGTGGTTGACTTCCTATGTGATCCTGAACTAGCCACTGAACAATTTAACAGTCTGTTGAGGAAGAGCTTAGGTATGTTTATATTTGAATAGTGAAGTTTACTGCATGTTAATATATTTTCCCAAGCATCCCCAGTTTGGGGACCTTCGTTGCTAGAAATGTCTATTTCTACTATCTATTTGAAAGGAATCTCAACTAATTTAAATGCGAATATGAGAATATATATTGCTATGTACATGAATCATATACTTTAGTAGTGGGTAACTTTTGTCCCAAATTAGTTTACACTCTAGGCATCTTTTCTAACCTAAAGATTGTCTAATTTCTAAACATACCAACTACCAGTTGGTTGATATTTAAAACATAATTTGCTAATAACATTTGTATATTATACATTCACAAATAAGCACATATTGTGTAACAGTGAATAAGAAAGATAGCATGTATTCAATGAAATATACATCCATATTTTCTTATTTTTTTCCTGAACTTCATTCAATTTTTCTAAGTTATTGCAAGTAACTTGATTTTCCCAACCTAGAAAATAATTCCAATCAAAGAAAACTTAACCTGCTGTAATACAGATAAAATAAAAATATAAAACTATACTTTAAAGCATTCATAAGTTAACTTGGTTCTTATCCATTCAGCTACCCTATGTCTTTTGATTGGTGCACTTAATCCATTTATCTTTAAGGTTATTATTGATAGGTACTTATTTAATGTCATTTTTCTCCTTTGTGCCTATGCTTCTCTCTATATATCTGTTTCTTTATCTTTTTAAAGCAGACTTTTTAGCATCTCTTGCAATGCTGGTTTGGTGTAGATATAGCCTTTTAGCCTTGTTTTGTCTGGGAGACTCCTTATTTCACTTTCCATTTTGAATGAGAGCCTTGCTGGGTAGAGTAGTCTTCATTGTAGGGCTTCATCTTTCATTGTTTGACATATTTTTTTGCCATTCCCTACAGGCTCATAGTGTTTCTGTTGAAAAATACACTGATAACCTTAGCAGAGCCCCCTTGTATGTTATTAGCTGTTTCTTTCTTGCTGCTTTTAGGATTCTCTGTTTGTTTTTGAAATTTGCCTTTTTAATTATGATGTGTCTTGGAGTGGGCCTGTTTGGGTTCATCTTCATTGGGACTCTCTGTGCTTTCTGCACTTGCATGACTTTTTCTCCCTTCAAGTTAGGGAAGTTTTCTCTCATTACTTTTTCAAACAGGTTTTTATCCCTTGTTCTTTTCTTCTCCTTCTGGTTGGTATCCCTATGATATGGATATTATTAACTTTTATGTTGATCTGAAGTTCTCTTAAAAACTTTTCATTGTTTTTCAGTCTTTTTCATTTTGTCTCACTGTCTGGGAATTTTGTTCTATGTTGACCTACAGCCTTGATGATCCTATCCTCTGCTTTCCCTAGTCTACTTTTGATTCCTTCTACTGTGTTCTCCAATTTGAAAATTGTGTTCTTCATTTCCTCCTGGCTCCTATTGATAGTTTCTGTGTCCTTTTTAATGCTGGTGTAGTTTTCAGTAAGATCCTTGTAGCCTCCCTGAGTTTTTCGTAGTTCCCTGAAGTTGTTTGTAGTTTTCTTTGAGCTCATTGAGCTTCTCTATCATCATTACTTTGAATTCTATGCCTGATAGTTTGATTGCCTCTATTTCATTTGGCATTCTTACTGAAGATTTCTCTTTTCTTTTTGATGGGGGCTTCTTTGTCTCCCCAATTTAGGCAACTCTTCTTGTTTGTTTATACTTCTTAGATTGGTCTGCTTTGACTTCCAGTTTTTGTAGTGTGATCTTTTGTGGTGTAAAGATGCACTTTCTTTACTTCCTGGATCCATCCCTAGTGACATCAGCTCGTGTCCCGTCTGGGCCTAGTCAGCTGGTTGGAGACTATCAGAGAGTCCCTACCTTTGTCTGCCTCCTTGAGTTGTTAATCCAATCAATCTATGATTGGACATCAGGCTTAGGCATTGCTAGGTGGGGCAGATTAATTCTTGTGGGTGGGGCTATGGCTTCCTCTTAGACTACCACCACTTGGAGAAGATTGATCTGCCTGCTGAATGGGGATGGGTTAGCACTGTGACCTCTTTGGTTAATCCCTCATTTCTCTCCTTAAAGCCACTGCTCCAAGTTTTTCTTAAGCATCTCTAGTCCACTCTGCTTTCTCTCTGCTGGAGACCAGTGTAAGTAGGTGCCAATGTATTTTCATGCATGGTCCCTTTAAGAACTATGTCTGTAGCTGTGTCTTTCAAGAAGGCTAAGCTTGGTGGCTTTTTGCCTTTCACAGTTGGCAAAAAACTAGCTTTATTTTACTTGCAGCTCTGTTGCTGTAAGCTGGGAAGCCCAGAAGAGGGTTTAGAGCTCACCCTTCTCAGGTGGAGCCCTTGGCTGCTGAGATATTCCTCCATCCCTTCAGCTGCCACCCATGGAAACCTGGCCAGCCCTCTCACATCTCTATTTCCTAACAGTCATGTTGTGGTGAATTGGCCCCTTCTATTCTATCCATGGTTAGGCTTCTTTCCAGCTGCTGTTCTGTGGGTTATTCCAAATTATTACTCCCCAATTAAGTTGTAATTCCATATTAGTCCTGGGAGGAGATTGGTGTAGCTCCACTTACTCCTCCACCATCTTGGTTTCTCCTAATTCTGCTCCTTAATTCCTGCATCATTTCCCCTATTTTACCCCTTCCATCTCCCTGCTGATAACCCTCCAAATGATCTCCATACCTATGATTCTGTTTTTATTCTGATTTTTTGCTTAGTTGTTTTTGTTTTTGTTTTTTAGATTCCATTGTTGATAGTTGTGAGTTTTAATGTTCATAGTTTTGATCTTCTTTTTCTTAAATGTCTCATTTAATATTGTAATAATGGCTTGGTGATGATGAATTCCTTTAGCTTTACCTTGTCTGGGAAACACTTTATCTGCACTTCCATTCTAAATGGTTGTTTTGCTGGATAGAGTAATCTTGGTTGTAGGTCCTTGCTTTTCATCATTTTGAATACTTCTTTTCTGCAAGGTTTCTTTTGAGAAATCAGCTGATAGTCTTATGGGAACCTCTTTATAGGTAACTCTCTGCCTTTATCTTGCTGCTTTTAAGAGTCTTTATCTCTGCCTTTATCTTGCTGCTTTTAAGAGTCTTTATCTTTAGCCTTTGGCATTTTAATTATGATGTGTTTTGGTGTGGTCCACTTTGGGTTAAACTTGCTTGGGACTCTGTGCTTCTGGAACTTGTATGTCTATTTCATCCACCAAATTAGGGACATTTTCTTTCATTATTTTTTCAAATAAGTTTTTAATTTCTTGCTCTTCTTCTTTTTCTTCTGGCAAGCTTATAATTCATATGTTATGTTTAAAGTTGTCCCAGAGGTCCCTAAGCTTCTTCTTGTATTTTTGCTTTTTGTTTGCATTCTTATTTCTTTTTTCTGTTCTGGTTGAATGTTTCTTTGGTTACAAATTGTTTATTTAAGTCCTGGCTTCCTTCATTCACTATTGGCTCCCCCTAGATTTTTCTATTTCATTTAATGTAAACTTCATTTCTTCCTTTGAGTTCTGTGAATATCCTTATCACCAGTGTTTTGAACTCTGCGTCTGATAGGTTGGCGATCTCCATTTCATTTAGTTCTTTGTCTGGGGTTTTGTTCTGTTCTTTCATCTCATCCATATTTATTTGCCTCCTCAATTTGGCAGCCTCCCTGTGCTTGTTTCTGTTTATTAGGTAGAGCTGCTTTTCCTCCCAGTCATAGTAGCATGGCCTATGTAGCAAAGATATCTGTAAATTATGTGGGGTAATTGCCAGTGTGGGACACCCCGATTCACCATTTTGTGGCTCTGTGAGTGGTAGGGAGCTCAGAGAGGGGACAGTGTTGCTCTCTGGCTTTTGGCAATTTGCCTGGCACTGTCCCTATTTCACCCACTTCTTATATGTGATTGGTGCCCTTCCAGCTTCCGCCTTAGGGTTTGCATACATTCTAAGACCATTCATGACTTTTTAACAGCTTTTTTTTCATGTCCATTTGCTTGATATATATTTTTCCATCCCTTCAGTCTCAATCTGTGTCGATCTTTTGTTCTGAGGTGGGTCTCTTGAAGACTGCATATATGTGGGTCATGTGGTCTTATCCATTCGGCTACCCTATGTCTTTTGATTGGTGCATTTAATCCATTTACATTTAAGGTTAATATTGATTGATACTTATTCATTGCCATTTTCTCCATTTGTGTCTGTATTCCTCTTTGGCTTTCTCTGTTTCTTCATTTTATTTGTTTACTTATTTTTAGAGCAGACCCTTTACCATTTCTTGTAATGCTGGTTTGGTAGAGATGTATTCTTTTAGTCTTTTTTTTGTCTGGGAAGCTCCTTATTTCTCCTTCTATCTTGAATGAGAGCCTTGCTGGGCAGAGTATTCTTTGTTGCAGGCCTTTGTTGACCATGACTTGAAATACTTTTTGCCATTCCCTTCTGGCTTGAATTGTTTCTGTTGAATAATCATTGGATAACCTTATTGGAGCCCCTTTGTATGTTATTTGTCTTTTCTCTCTTGATGCTTTTAGGATTCTCTCTTTGTCTTTGAAATTAGCCATTTTAATAATAATGTGCGTTGGTGTTGGTCTGTTTGGGTTGATCCTCATTGGGACCCTCTGTGCTTCCTGAACTGGATTCATGTTTTCACTCATCATGTTGGGGAAATTTTCTATCATGACTTTTTTGAACAGGTTTTCCATTCCTTGTTTCTCTTCTCCTTCTGGTATCCCTATGATACGGATGTTGTTACATTTCATGTTGTCCTGCAGCTCTCTTAACCCCTCTTCAGTCTTGTTCAGCCTTTTTTGATTCTCTTGTACTGTCTTGGAGTATTTGTCTACATTATCTTCCAACTTGCTGATCCGGTCCTGTGCTTCCTCTAGCCTACCGTTGATTCCTTCTACTGTATTTTTCAATTCAGAAATTGTATTCTTCATTTCCTGCTGGCACTTATTGATAGTTTCCATGTCCTTTTTCATGCTGTTGTAGTTCTCAGTAAGTTCCTGTAACTTCCCTGGAGTTCTTTGTAATTTCCCTGGAGTTGTTTGTAGTTCTCCTGGAGTTGTTTACAGTTTTCTTTGATGTGGCTGAGCTCACTGAGCTTCTCTATCATCATTCTTTTGAATTCCTTATCTGATATTCCAGGTGCCTCTGTTTCATTTTGTGTTCTTTCTGAGGATTCTTCCTTTCCTTTTGGTGATGGACTGATTCCTTTTTTCCCCCTTTTGGGTGTCTGTTCTTGCTTTTTATTTATTTATTTGTTTATTTTTGTTCTTTCCTTGGGTTAACCTGCTTTGCTTCCTTGCCTTAGTTGAGCCCCCTTCTGTGATAGGAGATTTGTGGAGTTCAATGTTGCCGTCTCCCAGATTTTCTCCACTTGCTGTTCTTGGTGTGTCCTTTATTTGGGCTGTCTGGTTGTATTCTGGGCCTGTGGGCTTTTAGCAGAAACAAAAACAAAAACAAACAAACAAACAAAAAACAACCCAAAAACAAAAAACAAAACAAAACCAACCAAACAAAAATAAATGCAAAAGGAAAAATGAAATAAAAATGATAATAATAATAAGAAGGAAGGGTTTAGTTGGCTGTTCACCCTTAATAATCCCTGACTGGTCCAGATGGAGCCTGGACCTAAGGGCTTTTAGCAGAGGGAAAAAAAGGAAAGAAATAAAGGGAGAAAGTCACAAGAAAAAGAGAAATCAATATTAATAAAGAACGGGTTTAGGTGTCTGTTCACCCTTTATGATCTCTGTTTGGTCCAGGTGGAGCCAGGACCAGTGGGTTTTATCAGGGAGAAAAGAAAGGAGAAAGAAAGAAAGAAAGAAAGAAAGAAAGAAAGAAAGAAAGAAAGAAAGAGAAAAAAAAGTGGGAGAAAGTCACAAGACAAAGAGAAATTGATATTAATAAAGAAAAGGTTTAGGTGTCTGTTCACCCTTTATATTCTCTGTTTGGTCCAGGTGGAGCCAGGACCAGTGGGTTTTATCAGGGAGAAAAGAAAGGAGAAAGAAAGAAAGAAAGAAAGAAAGAAAGAAAGAAAGAAAGAAAGAAAGAAAGAAAGAAAGAAAGAAAGAAAGAAAGAAAGAAAGAAAGAAAGAAAGAAAGAAAGAAAGAAAGAAAGAAAGAAAGAAAGAAAGAAAGAAAGAAAGAAAGAAAGAAAGAAAGAA
>PVIW01014485.1:0-16033 GCA_004026585.1 Noctilio leporinus
GGCCCAGAGGCATATGAAAGAATGCTCAACATCGCTAGTCATCAGAGAGATGCAAATTAAAACTGCATTAAGATACCACCTCACACCTGTCAGAATGGCAATCATCAGCAAATCAACAAACAACAAGTGTTGGCGAGGATGCGGGGCAAAGGGAACCCTCATACACTGTTGGTGGGAATGCAGGCTGGTGCAGCCACTGCGGAAAACAGTATGGGGTTTCCTTAAAAAACTAAAAATGGAACTGCCTTTTGATCCAGCCATTCCACTACTTGGACTATACCCAAAGAATCCTGAAACACCAATTCATAAGAACCTATGCACACCTATGTTCATAGCGGCACTATTTACAATAGCCAAGTGCTGGAAACATCCTAAGTGCCCATCAATGGATGATTGGATCAAAAAACTTTGGTACATTTACACAATGGAATACTATACGGCAGAAAGAAAGAAGGAACTCCTACCCTTTCTAACCACATGGATGGAACTGGAGAGTATTATGCTTAGTAATATAAGCCAGTCAGTGAAGGACAAATACCATATTATCTCACCCATTACAGGACAACAATGAACAAAACTAACAACAAGCAAAACAGAACCAAATATATGAGTGCAGTGAATAGGCTTTCAGTGGTCAGGGGGAAGGAGGTTGGGGGGAGTGGGGAGGAAGAGGCAAGGTAGGGGAGCAGTTTGGACAAGAACCTAGTATAAAGGAACCATGGGCATGGACAACAGGTAGGATTGACTTTGGGGAAAATGGGTGGGTGGTGAGAGGGACAGAGGGGAGCAAAAATGGGACGGATGTAATACAACAACAGTAAAATTTTAAAAATAAATAAATAAATGTGTTATATATATATATATATGTATGTGTGTGTGTGTATATATATGTATATATGTATATATATATATATATATATATATATATATATATATATATATAACTTTGATTAAATTAAAAAAACAGACCGAAGGTCACTCCAATAATACAGTAAGTCAAAGCAAACCAACCTAAGAAGCAGAACAAGAGCAACTTAAAATGGGGAGACAAAGAAATAAACCCTCAACAATGGAAAGAAGGAATCCCCAGGAAGAGTACAAAATTAAATATAGGCAAGCACCCTAAAAGACATGGAATTCAAAATAATGATGATAGAGAAGCTCAATAAGCTCAGTGAGTTCAAAGGATACTACAAACAACTCCAGGAGAACTACAAAAAAATCCAGGAGAATTACAAAGTACTCTAGGGAAGCTACAAAGAACTTACTGAGAACTACACAAGCATTAAAAAGGACATAGACACCAGCAATAAGAGCCAGGAGGTAATGAAGAATACCATTTCTGAATTGAAAAATACAGTAGAAGGAATCAGAAGGAGGCTAGAGAAAGCAGAGAATCAGATCATTGAGCTGGAGGTCAATGTAGAAGAAAATTCCCAGGAAGTGCAACAAAATGAAAAAAGACTCATAAAGAATGAAGAGGTTTTAAGAGAGCTGCAGGGACAACATGAAGTGTAGTAACATCCATTTCACAGGGATACCAGAAGGAGAAGAGGAGGAGCAAGAGATAGAAAACCCCTTTGAAAAAGTAATGACAGAAAACTTCCCTAACTTGAGGAGAGAAAAAGTCATGCAATCTCAGGAAGCACAGAATGCCCCAAGGAAGGTGAACCCAAACAGGCCCACTTCAAGACAAATCATCATGAAAATGGCAAATTTCAAACACAAGTAGAGAATCCTAAAAGCAGCAAGAGAGAAACAGCTAATAACATACAAGGGGGCTCCCATAAGGTTATCAGCTGATTTCTCAACAGAAAGCCACAGATTTCTCACAACAAACCAGAAAGGAACGGCAAAAAATATTTCAAGCAATGAAGAACAAAGGCCTGCAACCAAGAATACTCTACCTAGCAAGGCTGTCATTCAAAATGAAAGGTGAAATAAGGAGTTTCCCAGACAAAAGTAGTCTAAAAAATTACATCTCCACCAAACATGCATTGCAAGAGATGCTCAAGGGTCTGCTGTAAGAAGATGAAGAAACAGAGGGACAGATAGAAACATAGATACAAAGGTAAATAGATTAAATGTACCAATCAAAAGACTTAGGGTAGCTGACTGTATAAGAACAAACTAACTTACGAATGCTTTAAAGTGATCTTGTTATAAATAGATTTTACTAAATAAGGTACAATTTTGTATCTCACTTGTATCTGCATTACTGCAGGTAAAGTTTTCTTAGATTGGAAGCATTTCACATATGGGAAAATTGGGTTACTTGCAATAACAGAAAAATTGAATGTAGTTAAGGAAGAAGATAAAAGAAAATGTGGATGTATATTACATAGAAGACATGCTAACTTTCTTATTCACTGTCATAATATATGTGCTTATTTGTGGATGTGTAATATATAGATTTTGTTAGCAATTTATGTTTTAAATAGGAACCAGCTGGTCATGGTTATATTGTGAAATCAGTCGATCTTTAGTTTAGAAAAGATGCTAAGGATGAAAACCAATTTGGATGGAAGTTGCAAACTACTAAACTATATGATTCGTGTACATAGACAAAATATATTCTCATAATAGCATATAAATTAGATGAGGTTCCTTTCAACTAAATCATGGAAATATGCACTTCCAGTTATGATGGCCCCCAAACTGGGAATACTTGGGGAAAAGAATTAATGCTAAAGTTTATTATTGAAATATGAACATATCTAATCTCTACCTCAACAGACTCTTAAATAGTTCAGGGATTAGTTTAGGACCACATAGGGAGTCAACCATAAGTTAAAAAAATAGCTAGAATACTATTCTACAAAATTATTTAAATTCTAGGAATTTTTATTTTTTACCTCAAGTTAGTAGACATAATAATTTCTACTCTAGGGACCAGCTGAGCACTGCAAATGCCATTATTTCTGAAGGCTTCAACTGGTAAAAACACATGTAGAGGAAAAACAGAGGGTATTGAAAGAAGTAAGACCTGTGAACAGCCTACATAAACAAACAAACAAACAAATAAATAAATAAATCTACTATTTAAGATGGAAAATTCCAAAAAGAATTAGTTGTAGTTCCAGTAGCTTAAAATAAAGTTGAGTTGTATTATTGGAGTGGCAAGGATGTGACTCAAAAACCAAATTCATTTTTTACTATGGGTTTGGCACTGTCTCTGGGACAATTTCCACTAAAGTGAGTTTTGCAATACACCATTTCTGTGATATATTTCACAAAAATAGCATTGCAGAGTAAAATAAGTAATAAAAAAGAAAAAATGCTTAATCTTGCAATAATGTATCTAAAATACAATCATTTAACATGTAATAATTATGTAAGCTATTGTCATATTTTAAATTTTTGTATTAACTCTTCAAAATCCAGTATGTACTTTAATTATGTGTAAAAATATGTATGGGTGTAAATGTATTTTTGCATATGTTTGGTAATATTACAATTCATATTACTTAAAATAGTAATTCTTTAAACAAATGAATTAACATAGGCATTTTAGAATAATGAAAACTTTGTATTAATATGATTTCAGAAGCTGACAGAAGGTAATAATTAAATGGTGAATTGTCTGGATGTGAAAAGGAAAAATATAAGTACACATTGGTGGTTACAGAATAAACAGGGGGTGGGGTGTTAAGAAGAACAAAGGAAATAGAGAAGCCAAATAACTTATATGAATGACTCATTGACATGAACTGAGGGGGACATTGCTGGAGGGAATGGGGTACTGGGTGGAGGGAGGCAAAGGGAGAAAAATTGGGACAACTGTAATAGCAAAATAAATAAGATATATTACTAAAAAAAAAAAAAACAAAGAATTTATGTAAATGCAATCTAAATAATCAAAATAATGAAAAATGCATGTTTGCAAAAATTACTTCCCAGAAGCTATAAAATTAAGAGTGCTATGTACTGGAGTGGGAAACCCCAAAGACAATTCAACTTTTTACCCAGTATTTTTTCCCAATCCTCTCTAATGCAAAAACTATCTAACACAAAATTAAAAAAAATAAAAATATTTGATAAAATTTTGCAATTATGCCATTCACTAATCAAATGACGTGTGTGAATGGAACTATATCCTTTGGTTTATGTTCAAAATGTGGGTATTTTAGTTAAGGAAAATATTGTCTCTTGATATTCATACTTATAATTTATTTTTAAACCAAAAAGGCAAGGAAAGGCATATTTATTGTAAAAATTAGGAGGAAGATAGTGGGACCTCTACTTCAGGAAATTACTGAAACATGCAAAAAGAGGAACTGAGAAAAATTTACTGAACAAACCCCTTCCAAGCATGGAATTAAAAGGAACAAAAGATGGAAATTTACTGTGGAACTAGCAATGATGGGACCTACTGTTTTAAATTTACTTAAAATGATAATCTGAAAAAGATACAAACAGCAACCTCCTTTTAAATAAATTATTTAACTAAGTGGAACAGAATAGTATTTCCTACTCATTACAACTAATTGCTTCTCTTCTATATGTTCCCTCTTCATTCTGTTCACATCACCAAAATAGTAATTGTCAATTTGATATGCTGCTTTAAAAGTACCCATATTTCTAGATTGTGTGTTTCTTGAGGACATTATTTAATTTCCAGAGCTAGAACTAAACCACACATTGAATAGATGTCCCATTGACATCAATATTAATATGAACTCAATAGTATGAACACACACATGTGTATATGGGGAGTATGTGGTGTGTGTGTGTGTGTGTGTGTGTGTGTGTATAAAAGTACTAAGAAGCAAGAAACCTAACTCCTAGGTATCTATCTCAGGGGGAGGAGCACAATTGTTAAACTATAACAAAACTGATAAAAATGTAAACTCTTAAGCATGTATTTTAATCTAAACTTGCAATATGCCAGTTTTACTGTGATACTTTCATCACTTTTTCTGTTTCCTTTGCATTGAGTCTAGACACACCTAAAGCATCCCATTTTCTTCCCAGTTCCAATTATCAGCAGCCAGTTTCCACAAAAGAATTGTCAAATGGTCGCTTAACCCTGTGTTCATTCATGTGTCTTAGTTCCCTTCTGTTCCCTTCTCAATTGCACTGTCCACACCTCAGTACCTTCCTGGATCTTCTCCCAGTGAAATCCACAGTCACAGGGCTCCTCAGTTTTTATTCTCTAAGTATCTTTTTGTTTGTCTCCTAAGCTCTTTCTATTTATTTATTTATTTTTTTTTAATATTTTATTTATTTTTAGAGAAGGGGAGGGGAGAGAGGCAGAGAGAGAGAGAGAGAGACATCAATGTATGGTTGCCTTTCACTTGCTTCCAACTATGGACCTGGTTGGAGACCTGGCTTGCAACCTGGTTATGTGCCCTGGCTGGGAATCAAACCAGCAACCTTTGGGTTCACAGGTCGGTGCTTTATCCACTGTGCTATCAGCCAGGGCTCTTTTTCTGATTAAATTTCTTAGCAACTTGGAGGGTTTACATTCCAGCTGATTTTTCTCAAACTTTAGTTTTTCATGCCTTCACTCACCTACTACTTGCTAATTTTATTTTGCCCAAATCCCCTGTACTGGGGTCCATTCTTCATATGAAACTTTGCCTATTATGTCAAAACAAAATTTCCTATGATATAGTATATTAAATTCAAGTTCACTTATGTGTTTTCCTATTCCTCCACAGAACCTTTCAACCTAACCTCTATGTTAACCTCATTGTTCTTGTTAAAACATACTTTTTATAATAGTTATTATATAATTATCTAGTACTTTTTTTTCATGAAGATCCTATCTTTCATTCCATCTAGTTTTTGACACTTCTTCTTGCACCTCTCTGGGTCTTGACTGACAATATTCTTTGTCCTGTCAATGTCTTTTATCTATTGGAGCTCTCTGAGCAATTCTTCCTCTTTTCAATGCACATATTTCATTGACATGCAGAACAGAGACAGTAGATTAAAGTGCCATTTTCATTGGGTCTTAAAATGATTGACTCATGTTAGTCCCTAGGAATTTTTTAAAAACAGGATGCATAATTTGTTTTGTGGATAACAGGGAAACAGATGTGAGAACTAATGTTGAATATGTGTGAGAAATTTTAGTACTTTTCTTTTTGGAATAGTTCAGATCTCAAAAAGATGACAATGGAAGGAAAAATAAGTACCTCAATTAATATTTTGGAAAGTTCTTCAGAAATAGAATGATTATATGCCTATTTGTATATATGTGATATAACTATGTCAGATTTTGTAACAAGATTTATTATCCAATGTGTTTTTTTAATCTTTGGAGGCTTTTGAGACCATAATTTTCTTTGACATAGTCAGCATCAATAGTGCTTGGAACTAACTCACCTGTCTTCTGCAAACTCTCCACTCTTCTGATGATATTTGATATTCCATCTTCTGTCTTGTACATTGTATTTTTTTATAGATTACAGAATTTGAAATTCATAGGGAATATTTTTTAATTAAATATTCATTGATTCCTTTATATGAAACAATTAAGATGACATGAAATCCTTATTTGGTACTACATCTTACGTTCATAATCCCAAATTTTATATCTCTAAGTACATTTTGCAGTTGACATATAAGATGAATTCCTAGCGAGCATGAAAAGAAAGATAAATAATTCCTTCTAACAATGATTTTAGGGGAAATTCTGCAAGGACATACTTAAGATAATGACATAATCTTAACTCTCAAACCAATGAATATTCAACATATTTTGCAGTTTTCATCTCAAATTGTTTAAGAATTAGTAACATAAAAAAAAAAAAAACCACTATACTGACACATAAAGTGATTTATACCAAGAACCCAAATATTGCTTAGTTGAAATGGGATTTAATGTAAGGTCATTTGGTCTGAACAAACCATATTTTTACAGAAAATCTCATCTCCAGTAATGGATAAAATTATCCTAGAAGGATGCCCAATACAATGATACGAACTTGGGCATGCCACAAAATTTCATTAAGGAGGATCCTTCAGACTTCTGGCCAACATGGGGGTGTAGATAAACACACTGCATCTCCCTCACAACTAAGAAGGAATTTACATCTACCTCAAAGCTAAATAAAAACCGTAAGTTCAAAAAAATTGAACTACATTGAGGTGCAACATATTAAGAAATAAAAAGAAATACTCAGTGAGACAGGTAGGAGGGGCAGAGCCTAGAGTGGAGAGGGAAAGTGGCAGTGCAAGGACTGAGGCTGCTGCAAAAACTTTAGTCACACATTTAAATCTGGGAAACAATCCTAGCCCCAGACCATACCATGAAGCTCATGGTTCTAGTGCCAGAAAAATTAGAGCCAGAAGCAGCATTGGCTGTAGCTGTGGTGGCACAGAGACTGAGGCTGCAACAGAAAGTTCGGTCATACAGTTAAAATTGGGAAGTGATTTCAGTCCCAGATCAGACCGTACAGCTCATGGTTCTGGCAGCAGCAAAAGAGAGCCACATTGCCTCTGGCTATGAAAACTAGTGGGGGTTGTGGAAGAGGAAGAAATTCCTGGTCTCAATAGGCAAGTGGCATTCTTCCTTCTCAGAATCTTCCCCCACATACAGTACCACAATATGGTAAAATGGATCACCCCATACTAATGAATACCTAAGTCTCTGTCCCTTAAATGTAACAGGTGCAACAGCTCTACCTGAGACACAGAGGTAATCATAAAAAGCTGTCAAGTTGAAAAGACAGAGTGATATTGCCCAAAAAAGAGAGGCAGATCAAGGTTTAGTGAAAAAACTAAGTGACAAGAAGATACCCAATCTAAAGGATGCAGAGTTCAAAACACTGCTAATAAAGATGCTCATAAACTTGGCAGATATGCTTCAATACAGCAAACATAGGAGGAAAGAAGTGAAGGCTATGCTAAGTGAAATGAAGGAAAATCCACATGAAACCAATGGTGATGGGAAGGAAAACAGGGTTCAAATCAATGATTTGGAATATAAAGAAGAAATAAACAGAATGAAGAAACAAGACTTAAAAAAATGAGGAGAAGCTTAGGAATCTCTGGGACAACTTTAAGTGTGCCAACATCTTAATTACAGGAGTGTCAGAAGGAGAAGAGCAAGAAATTTAAAACTTATGCAAAAAATAATGAAGGAAAGCTTCCCTATTTGGCAAATGAAATAGATATACAAGTCTAGGAAACACAAAGTATCCCAAACAAGCTAGACTTAAAGAGGACCACCTTAAGGCATATCGTAAAGGTTAAAGATAAATAGAGAATCTTTTATTTTATACGAGTTTATTTATTATTTCTAGAGAGGGGAATGGAGGGAGGCAGAGAGGGAGAGAAACATCAATGTATGATTGCCTTTCACCTGCCTCTAGCTACGAATTGGCTAAAGACCTGGCCTGCAACCCGGTTATGTGCCCTGGCTGGGAATTGAACCAGCAACCTTTGGGTTCCTAGGCTGGTGCCTATCCACTGAGCTACCAGCCAGGGCTTAAAGAGAGAACCTTAAAAGTGGCAAGATAAAAGAAGAGAGTTACCTACAAAGGGGTTCTTATAAGACCATCAGCTGGTTTTTCAAAAGAAATTTGAATGGAACCATTCAATTTGAATGGACTGCCAGGAAGTATTCAAAGTGATGAAAATCAAGAACTTACAACCAAGATTGCTTTATCCAGCAAAGTTATTTAGAATGTAAGGGTAGAAAAAGTGCTTCCCGGACACCAAGTTCATCATCATCAAGCCATTATTACATGAAATGTTAAAGAGACTTATTAGGAAAAAGAAGATAAAAACTATGTACATTAAAATGACAATAAGGTCACAACTGTAAATAACAAAATCTAAAAAAAAAAAACACAACAAATAAACAAATAAAAACAAACTAAGCAGAAAACCAGAGTAGGAACACAATCATAGGTACAAGGAATATTTGGGAGGAAGTCATCTGGGAGAGGTGAGTGAGAAAGGAGGAAAATGGTACAGGGATTAAGTAGTGTATTGGTGGGTGCAGAATAGACAGAGAAATGTTAAAAATAGTACAGAAAAGGGTAAAGCCAAAAAACTTATATGTATGACCCATGGATATGAACTAAGAAAAAAAGGAATGCTGGAGAGAAGGGACATGCTGGGCTGAGGGAGAGAAAAGAGAAAATAAATTGGGACAACTTTAACAGCATAATCAATAAAAATGCATAGAATTATGTACATACATACATACATACACACACAAAGGAATGGCTATAAAACACAATGAAATATGAATTTAAAGTCTATAGTCTGGTTAACAGTATCATCCTAATGTCAGTTTTTTGGCTTTAAAATTATATTATATTTATGTAAGATATCATCATTGGAAAGAGTTGGGTGAAGGTTTTATGAAACTCTATACACTGCTTTTTATAACTACCTGTGAGTCTATAATTACTTCAAAATAAAAAGGTAACAAAATTTAAATGAAAAAAGGGATCCATTACAGTAGTCTTTAAAAAGTTAGGGTTAGGGAAAATATTGTCAGCATCAAGAGGCTTGTGTATGTGAATAAAATGTTTTCAAATAACAGAAGCATATCTATTTGCTTCTATGAAATAGACAAATTTATAACAATGCTATAACCTGCCTTTATAATAGCCTAAGAGAGCACCGGAGACAGAAAATTACTAAGGTGACCACAAACAAAAATACACTGGCACCCACATACCCTGGGCTCCAGCAGAGGGAGGGCAGAGTGGACTGGAGATGCTTGGGGAGGGTTTTTGGCGGTGGCTTGGAGGGGAGAAGTGGGGAAGCAGCTCTGGGGGTCCCAGTTCTGACTCATTGTCCGCACCTCAGATGAACTATGCTGCACCAAGTGGCTTCTGTATGAGGAGTCCTCATAGTCCTGCCCACTGGAATCAATCTGCTCTGCCCTGCAGTGTCTGAGTCTGGCAGCTTAACTCTGATACAATAGTTTGCACCTGAAGCAGTCTTTCTTACCTAGCAGTGCCTGGGACTGGTAGCTGATTACAAACTCATTGATTTACAGCTGAGTTAGTCAGTCCTGCCCAGTGGTATATGAGCCTGATGGCTGATCATAGATTCCTTGGTTTGCAACTGAGTTTGTTTGTCTCACCCAGTGACACCTGGGCATGGTGTCTGATAACAGATGCATTGATTTACAACTGAATTAATCTCTTCCTCCCTGTTGTGTCTGAGACTGGTGGCTGAGCATGGATACAATAGTTTGCAGGTAAATGAGTTTTTTGGCCCAGCAGTGCCTGGGACTGCCTGCTGATCAGAGATTCATTGATTTACAAATGAATCTGTCTGTCTTGCCAAACTACAAGTTAGGCCACTGATCACACATTCATTGGACTACAATTGAATTAATATGTCTAGCCCAGTGATCCCTGAGCTTGGTGGCTGATCACATATTTATTGATTTACAACTGAATTGGTCTGCTCTGCCAAGCATCATCTGAGTCTGGTGATTGATTACAGATTAATAGGATTACAACAGAATCAATCTGCCCAGCCTAGCCTGGCCTGAGCCTGGTGGCTAATCGCAGTCTGATTGGATTACAACTAAATTAACTGGCCCTGCCCAGTGGTACATGAGATAACCACTGAACACAGATTGATTGGTTTCAACAGAGCTAATCATTTCTGCCCAGTGCTACCTACATCTGATAGCTGAGCACAGATCCAATGGTTAAAAAACTGAAGGGCACAGACAAAATAACAGTCAATCTATGGTTGGCTTCAACAGGCTGACTAGGCCCAGACTAAGAAATGATCTGACATCACCAGAGGTGAACTGAGGAAGTAAAGATAGTCCACCTATACACAACAGAGGGTCACATCACAAAGAGTGGAACTCAAAAAAGCCAATCTAAAAAGCGAAAGCAAACAAGAAGAAAAACCTAAAAATGGGGAGAAAAAGAGACAGTCCATCACCAAAAGGGGAAAAGGAATCTGTAGAAAGATCACTAAATGAAATAGAGGCAAACAAACTACCAAATATGGAATTCAAAATAATGATGATAGAGAAGCTCAATGAGCTCAGTGAGCTCATAGAAAACTACAAACAACCCCAGGGGAACTATGAAGAACTCCAGGGAAGCTACAAGGAACTTACTGAGAACTACATCAGCATTAAAAAGAACATAGAAATTATCAATGAAGCATACAATTTCTGAATTGAAGACTATAGTAGAAGAAATTAACAACAAGCTAGAGGAAGCAGAGAATTGGATCAGAGAGCTGGAGGATGATGTAGTAAAATATTCCAAGACAGTGAAACAGAATGAAAAATGACTGAAAAAGAAATGAAGATGTTTTAAGAGAGCTGTAGGACAACATGAAACATAATAATATCCATATCATAAGAACACCAGAAAGAGAAGAGAGACAAGGGATGGAAAACCTGTTCAAAAAAGCAATGATAGAGAACTTCCATAACGTAATGAGTGAATATGTTACTCAAGGGCAAGAAGCACAGAGGGTACTAATGAAAATTAACTCAAACAGACCCACTCCAAGACACATCATAATTAAAATGGCAAACTTCAAAGACAAGTAGAGAATCCTGAAAGCATCAATAAACAGCTAATAACGTATAAGGGTGCTTCAATAAGGTTATCAAATAATTACTCAACAGAAACAATACAAACCTGAAGAGAATGACAAAAAAATATTCCAAGTAATGGAAAACAAAGGCCTACAACCAAGAATACACTACCCAACAAGGATTTCATTCAAAATGGAAGATGAAATAAGGGGTTTCCCAGACAAAAGAAGGCTAAAAGAATACATTTCCAACAAACCAGCATTGCAAGGGCTGCTAAAGGTACTGCTTTAAATGGAGGAAGAAATAGAGGGAGACAGAGAGAAATCCAGGTACAAAGAAGAAAAATAGAAAATAATAAGTATCTATCAATAATACCCATAAATATAAATGGATTAAATGTGCCAATCAAAAGACATAGGGTAGCTAAATGGATAAGAAAATATGACCCACATATATGCAATGTAAAAGAGACTGACATCAGAACAAAAGATTGAAACAGATTGAAAGTGAAGGGATCAAAAAATACATATCAAGCAAATGGAAATGAAAAAAGGTGGGGATAACAACACTTATTTCAGACAAAATAGATTTTACAATGAAGGCCATAAAAAGAGACAAAAAAAGAACATTTCATAATACTTAAGTAAACAATCCATCAAGAAGACATAACTCTGGTAAACCTACATGAATTCAACATAGGAGCACCCAAATATAAAAGGAAAATCTTGGTAGACTTGAAGAACCATATGGATGGCAACACACATACTAATTGTAGGGGATTTCAATACTCCATAACCAATAATGGACAGATCTTCCAAACAAACAAACAAAAAAAAAACACCAAGGATATTATGGCATTGAGCAATACTCTAGATGAAATGGATTTAACTGATATATACAGAACTTTTCACCACAAAGAAGCAAAATAAATATTCTTTTGAAATGCACATGGAACTTTCTCAAAGATAGACCACATGGTAGGACACAAGACAAGGCTCCACAAATATAAGAAAATTAAAATCATACCAAGCATCTTCTCGGATCACAATGGCTTGAAACTAGAAACCAATCTCAAGGGAAAAAAACCCAAAACATTCTAATTCATAGAGCCTGAATAACACACTATTAAGTAATGAATGGGTAAAAATGAGATAAAAGAAGAAATCAAAAAGTTTCTGGAAACAAATGAAAATAAAGACACAACAGCCAAAAACCTATGGCACACAGCAAAGGCAGTCCTCAGCAGAAAGTTCATAGCAATACAAACCGATCTAAAAAGATTAAAAGAAGCTTATACAAACAACCTAACATAAAATTGCAAGACCTAGAGGAGCAACAACAAACAAAGCCCAGAGCAAGAATAAGGAAGGAAATCATCATAACCAGAGCAAAATTATATGACTTAGAGATATAAAATATAATTCAAAGAATCAATAAATCCAGGAGCTAGTTCTTCGAAAAAAATAAACAAAATTGACAACTCTTTAACCAGATTCCTCAAGAAAAGAAGGGAAAGGACCCAAACAAATCAAATTTAAAAATGACAGATGAGAAATCACAACTCATACATCAGAAATAAAAAGGATTAGTGCTCACTTCGGCAGCACATATACTAAAATGTGAATGATACAGAGAAGATTAGCATGGTACCTGTGTAAGGATGACATGCAAATTCAAGAAGCATTCCAAATTTTTGTTCATTCATACTGGAGGTTTTATGATTCTCCCTCTCCTCATTCCTATGAGAAAGGACAGAAGGAGTGTCTTGACTGGAAGAAAAGGAGCACCATATACAACCAATCCAGAATACAACCAGACAGCCCAAATAAAGGCCACAACAAGAGCAACAATGGAAAAAAAATCTAGGAGACTACAACACTGAACTCCACAAATCTCCTAACACAGAAGGGTGCTCAAAAAAGGAAAGGAAGCAAAGCAGATTAATGCAAGAAAAAAAACAAACCACCACCAACAACAACAGCAACAACAACAAAAACAAACAACAAAAAAAAAGCAAGCAATAACAGAAACCCAAAATTGAGAAAAAAAGAATCAGTCCATCACCAAAAGGAAAAGAAGAATCCCCAGAAACAGAGGCACATGAAATATCAGATAAGGAATTTAAAAGAATGATGATAGAGGAGCTCAATGAGCTTAGCCACATCAAAGAACATTATAGGAGGAGGGGAAGATGGCGACAGAGTAGAGAGCAGTGCTGATGGTGTTCTCGAGTACCAAAGCAGCTAGAGAGCAAGATAGGGAGCATGAGACGTCTTCAGGACCCTAGGAATTGGAACAGGCAGCATCTGGACACAGGGGAGCACTGCCCAGAGGCAGAGGAGGCCAGCAGAACAGTAGGTGAGGCATTCCTGACCGACCGGCTGGCAGGCTGAGGTCAGCTCTGGGCAGGGGCGGCTCTGCCCAGAGGGGAGCATTTGACTGAGGCCAGCTCCAGGCTCCCTGGTAACTGGAAGTCTCAACAGTGAAGTAGGGGTGGCAAGGGCAAACACTGTAGGGAACGCGGAATTGAACTCTTGCAGGGGAGGGACTGTGTGAGAGACTCACTCCGGCAACAGGGAGAGGAGGCTCCTCGCTGGGCTAGAGGAGGAAAAGAAGAGTCCTGCGGGAAGCTGGAGTGGGGGAACGGGAAGTGAACCAGCTGGGGTGGCGAGAGGGCCGAAAATGTTGCTGCTGGGCCACCAGGGAAACAGCAGCTAGAAGCCCCTGTGAGGGAGGAGGCCCAGCCCTGCGCAACCACACAGGCCCCCAGGCTCCACAGTAACTCCAAACGGCAAGTTGGGAACTGTAGCAGGGTAACTGATTCGCCATTGCTTGAAACAAAGGCCGCACCACCCACTCCTGGGAGGGGCTCAACACAGAGGCATAAAGGACTTCTCAGAGATCTGGTTGGCTTGGAGGAGTGGTGCCAGCCCCGGAAGGGCAGAACACTGTAGGCGGACTCAGACAGTGTTGACTGACAGGGGCGGCCTCCTCCAGAACGGAGTGATGCGGGGGTGGGGCCAGTCATCACAGGGACCAGCAAAGTTGCAGGCTAACCTGCAGGAGTGCTGGGTGCTCATCACGGGCAGGAACCTCCACCAGGAGTGGGAGGGGGCACCATGCAGGCTCCAGAACACCAGCAGCCCTAAAACCCAGCCAGACTGCACAAGGCCCAGCATACCTGGGGGCGGACTCTCAGAAACAGCCCTATGGTGACAATCAGAGGCCCTGCCACACATCAAGACGGGCTAGAATATAGACTATAGACTGTAAAGTTTTGACGAAGAAAAAGAGGCAGCATCAGGAAAGGGATTGCTGCCGATCTCAAGCACCTGAGTTATACCGAAAGCAATATGAACTATTAATCCCCAACGTATCCTTTGCAAAAGTTACTTCTCACATATTCTTAATCCCCACCATACCTCAATCCACCTAAATACCCAAGACTCTCCCAATACTCTCGAATTAAAGTCTACTCAGTCTGTGGCTATAATGCATTCCCAGTCCTCAATCTAAGTATTCCTCCGTTCCCCAGCCTTTCTAAACCCTTTATTTTTTTCTTCATTCCGCCCTTTTTTTTTAATTTTTCTTTTCCTTTTCTTCCTGGTAAAGCCCACAGGTTCTGGCTCCACCTGGACCAAACAGAAATCAAAAAGGGGGAACACACAGCTAAAACCTTTCTTTATTAATATTGATTTCTCTTTGTCTTGTGACTTTCTCTGCCACCCCTTTTTTTTTTTTTTCTTTCCTTTCTTTCTCCTTTCTTTTCTCCCTGATAAAACACACTGGTCCTGGTTCCACCTGGACCAAACAGAGACCATAAAGGGTGAACAGACACCTAAAACTTTTCTTTATTAATATTGGTTTCTCTTTCTCTTGAGACTTTCACCCTTTTTTTCTTTCTTTTTTTTTTCCTCTGCAAAAAGCCCTCAGGTCCAGGCTCCATTTTGACCAGTCAGGGATTATTAAGGGTGAACAGCCATCTAAACCCTTTCTTTTTATTATTATTATCATTTTTATTTCTTTTTTCCTTTTGCATTTTTTTTTGGGGGGGGGTTTGGTTTGCTTTTGGTTATTTTGTTTTGTTTTCTTTCAGATTTAGTTTTCTGTTTTTTGTTTTTGTTTTTGTTTCTGCTAAAAGCCCACAGGCCCAGAATACAACCAGAGAGCTCAAATAAAGGACACACCAAGAACAGCAAGTGGAGAAAATCGGGGAGACGGCAACACTGAACTCCACAAATCTCCTATCATAGAAGGGTGCTCAACTAAGGCAAGGAAGCAAAGCAGGTTAACCCAAGGAAAGAACAAAAATAAATAAAAAAATAAAAAGCAAGCAAGAACAGACACCCAAAATGGGGAAAAAAAGAATCAGTCCATCACCGAAAGGAAAGGAAGAATCCCCAGAAAGAACACAAAGTGAAACAGAGGCACCTGGAATATCAGATAAGGAATTTAAAAGAATGATGATAGAGAAGCTCAGTGAGCTCAGCCACATCAAAGAAAACTGTAAACAACTCCAGGAGAAATTACAAAGGACTT